>VYZW01049003.1:93317-127756 GCA_013401315.1 Balaeniceps rex
GGGGTGGTGATAACACCATTATTGCAGAGCACTCCATTGTGCTAGAGGCACAAAGCCACTCGTCACAGTTTTTGCCACAGGACTTTAATAAAAATACCCAAGCAAGGCCCAGCCACAAAGAAACCAGAAGATAAACACCCCGGATTTCAAACAGGATTTAAAACTGCCTGGAAGCCAGGGCTAGCATGCTCACAGAGACTTGCATTGCTGAGGCCGCACACTCCTACATGCTGTACAAAATTAGCCTAAGTGCTACTGGCTTCAGGTCCAGGGATACCAAATGGCTGTGGGCTGCAAGACAAAGGTTTAAGTATCTAGGAAGAGGCCATCTTTTGCCAGAAGGTAATATCGTCTTCTAGTCACCTAGAGATAATGGATATCATGCTTTGTGGACATCACAGTGTGAGATATTTCAAGCAGGCTCCTGAATTGTAGGCTAGAGGGAGTGACTGCAGGCACATATTTTTAGATAAACGGTGGTTACCAACTCTTAGCACAGGTTCCTCCTCTTCACAATCATCAACTCCATTTAGAGGATTTCAGCCATCAGCTGTTCCTCAAACATCCCTTGATCAGGCAAAGGCAATCAGCCATCTCGCTGGCTGGCACTGCGGTCCTCGACAGGAAAGAGCAAGGAGAGAAATCATCTGCATATCGCAGCAATTTGGCACTTGCATCAACACTGCATTTTCAGTTTATTTAATGTCTATGAGTAACTGGAGAAAAAATATCAACTTTTAAGACCTTCCAAGCGAGATGCCTAGGAACAGAGGTGCTGCTTCACTGCTTGGCAGGTGTATCCTTTCTGAAAAAAGCCCACAAGCCATTCTAAAGCACATAAGACCTGCCTTTTCCTTTAGTCCTTAATGAAATGTAGCAGGCAGTGGGAATTTTATCCCATCACAGGTAGAAGTTTTCCTACTAAATTCAATAGGACATGGATCATCTAAAAAAAGAACTGTCTCTTAAAATAAGACAGGCAATTCCTAAGGTTTCAGAGAAGGCTTTAAGCCTGTATTCATGGATATTAACAGCATTTCAACTAATTGAAAGTGTAAACGTCATCACCGTAGCTAAGTATGTTCTCTGCCCTTCCCACTTCTAAATAGCTCAATAAATGGCTCTTTCTTTTTCTGACTGGCACTGTATAGCCCACAGCTAGCATCAGGTCGGAAGGAAAAACACCCCATGCCTAGAAGACACTTAGCATGTTATAGCCTTTGGCCCCAATTCTGCAAGCAGTTTGGCAACCTGGTAAAAGTGGGATTTAAGCTGTCCCAACATAAAGAGCTACAGAAGCTTTGCTTGTCTTATTTTCAGTTTATTTCAGTTTTGTTCCTCCCCCAGTCTCATTCAGTTTGGCCTTTAAAAACAGACTGATTATTTTTCTTGTTACTTTCTCATTTCCCATTCGTTTTCAATTCCAGGTCACCAGTACAGCCAATGGGGAAATTTGGCTGATCGATGACGGAAAAGATTTTTACAGCTTATTATTTTTTAAATTTTAAGATTCACTGAGAAATAAGGAGTTATGAAAAAAAAAATCAAAAAAGCTGTTGCTTTTCTCAAAACAAAGTTTTAAATAAAATGTTTAACAAACAGCTGCCACTGTTCCTTTAAAGAGTAAGCAGGCAGCAGAGGTGAAAGCCTGACATGGCCAGAAATAAAGTCAGCAGGCATCCTCCCCAGCTCCCTTTTGCAGCAGATAGGCCTCAGCTCCTCGCTAATCATCATTTGTCATTCAATGAATTTTGCATCTTTAAATTGCAAAGCACACGCTGGAAGCAGGGGGGGAGAACCTTTGCACACACTTAGCAAGGCCACAGCTCTTCCCAGGGCTCAGACACTGAAGCTGGTAAGAGCAAGCCATGAGGTGGATGAGCTCTCAGGTATCAGCATGCTAACTAGCATCCAAGCCTGGACTTCATTTTTTGTTTCTTTGGCATGGGGGGTTTTTTGTTCTTTTTTTTTGTTTTGGTTGTTGGGGTTTGTTTGGGGTTTTTTTTTGGTTTTCTGTTTGTTTGTTTGTTTTTAAATTCCAACCTCGAATAGTGCTACTACACAGCTTGATAAAGAAAGGAAGCCTTCTATGGGTTTTATGCTTCTTTACAGTGTACTTTGCAGACAAGAAGTGCAGAAGTCTCCACTACTTCGCTTTTCATTCCGCTTTCTTAAAAATGTACCTTTAAATACATGCCCATGTTTCTGTCCATGTTGGAGGGGCTTCCTCTATACTTGCTTAGAAACACCCTGACCCTCAGGGGAAAGACTTCGTGACCACATCAGGGCTGACACTCCTCTCTCTCCTGACTCTGCACCCAACTACCACTAGATGGATACTACTCTACCAGAAATAGGATTTTTCACGAGGGGTCTTACACTCAAGTTCCTCGGGTCTTTGTCTGGTGGCCACCTAGATGATAGTAAAACATTTCACAGCATTTTTTTTAAAGACGTATCCCACCCAGCTTTCCTGCCCACATTTAATCCCCTTCACAGAGCAGATTTTAAGGACACGAGAGTGCTACCGTGGAGCACGTAACAAGGTGCTCCTTTTGCCCACACAATCAGCATGTAACTCATTATTTTTCAATGGGTTTTGCCCAAGTAAGGAAAATGCTATGTACCACAAATATCTATGTGAGAAATGTAAGCGTATGAAAGAGAATACAGCGGTGCTGTCTTGGACACAAACCTCTTGCTAGGATTTGAATCCTGGCAGTTATGTGGTAGTGGCATTTTTCATCTTTGTTTTAAAATAAAACTACACCTGTAAGAAAGGAAATTCAGAGAGCAGTTGAGATATTAGGTGGGTCACAAATCTAATACACAAGTTTTCTATTTTATAACTAGGAAACATTTTAAAAAAGGTAGTTCAAGAAATACTCGCCTTCAGAAGATTATGCTGTTACTTACTTTTGCGTAGACTCAACTTGAAGCCACAAATGCTGATGTTAAGTTATTTGTAGGAACTGATTGCAAGTTGACGTTATGTTTGCTTTGGAAGTATAAATAAATACTATCATGAAAGGCATCCACCCCCCCATAACAGCTATAAAAATAACAGAAACAAAGATTGGAGAAATGCAATTGCAAAACTTTGACAATTTGCATGTTTAAACTTGCCTGGGTATTTTTCCTTATCAGTCAAATGCTAAGGAAGAGATCTCCAAGTTGAACAAATAGATAAAACCAGGAGACTTGGCCTTTAGTTTTTTTTGAGTAAATTCTTTTCTACCAAGGTGGAAGGAGGCAGGTGGCTTTAAAATCTGAAATACTTTGCTTATCTAAAAATAGTAATAACTAGGTATTTAACAAGCATTGTTCACAGGTACTTTTATGAAGCCATAGGGCAAAACTAGCGTGGCCCTATGCTCACACAGAACAATTTATAAGAGATGGGCACGACTCATGCCACCAGACCAGCTAGCCTGCAAGGGTCGCAGTGCTGGGAGTGTGCTTCAGCAGCGATGCCAGCTTGCGACTTCGAAGTGAAATTTTTTTAAATAAGCCTAAGTGATTTTGGATCCCAACTGCAATAACAGTTGTGATCCCCATCAGACACTTCTCCACATCAAAGCCAAAACCCCATGATATTAAAAAATAAGCAACTCCCCACACCTGCTAATGGTTATCAGGGCTTAGATTTTTTTCATGCAACTGGTTTGCAGATACATGATAACTCCATGGCTAGTATACACTTACGGATCCTGAGACTGCATCAGCAGATCAGCTAATTGTGTTAATTAGCTATTTGCATGCGCAATTACCTGATTTGTACAAGCAGTCAAGGTGATCGTACATGTAAATTAGGCTTGGATTTGCACAATTTACTCATCTGAAAATCTGCTATTCTACTTATTTTTAAGCACCAGAGATGAGCAGTTACAGAAGAGTCTGCTGAGTTACTGTCTTTATGGTTCATACATTTGCCAAGTTTTACACTCCTTTTGCATCACTTCTGTATACCACTGTAGGCAAGCACACCTGCATGCATGGTCACACAACCATGCATAAAGAAATGTGCACATCCCCATCAAATAAAGTCATACAAAAAGAGTGACCTGCATTCCCACACAGACAGAAATTTACTTCTCATCTCCTAAAGGTCTTATTTTCCCCCATTGTCTCTTCAGTGCTGGGAACTTCTGAGCTTAAAGTAAACTTGGTTTTACTTATCAGAACAAGCTCAGAAAGCTCTGCAAGGAGCAGAAACCCAAACAACTCTGATGCAAATACTCAACCTGAAGCCCACTTAATGTTTAAAACCCCGCTGCTGCCATGCTGACTCGCTGGTTAGGGGGTTTCGAACACAAATGGGTCATCTACATTTAATGTGAAGTTATACCATAGCCTGCCAAACAAACGGATGTTTATGCCGCCATGGGGCTGTTCAGGGATTCCAGGCTGGAGCACATAGCTATTATAAAAAGCATATTCTGAAAACTGCACACTTCTCTCCTCCCCTCCCAAGGTAACATCTTTAGCTGAAGAGGGATTCGGGATAGTACAATATGGACAGCAAAAGCTCAACGACGGAGTAGTGCAATGCAATCTCAAATACAAGTACACCTCTGCCTGCTTGAAGTAGCAAGGTAATCAAAAATTTTCAGTTCACCAGGGACAAAAAACCCACTGGTTCAGCCAAGAAGAAACAAAACCCATAAGCTGATGAAGGCCAATACCTACACATTCACAGAAGAAAAAGGCTTGATACAATGTAGTCAAGTAGAAGGTTAAAAACAGGTCTCCAGTCTCAAGTGCAATGCATCTCAGTCTCAATAGCCATGGTCATTTACAGAACTTCCTCAGGGAGAAACAACACTCATGTTAGAGATAATAAAGTAATCCAAATGACTAGAATTTATGAATAGAGAGGTTCACCCCCTACTTCTGTCCCTCAGCACATATCACTGGAACAATTGTTGTGCTGTTGTCTACAGCTTCTTCCCTTCTTAACCAGAAGATGCTCCCCTGGCCTCAGGCAGACTGTCTGCTTTAGATGCATGCAACGTAGCTCCTTTCATCTCATCTTCCTGCCTCTCCTCACTAGCAGTCACCAAAACAAAAGACTCTTCCAGCCAATGGTCCTGACCCTGAGGCAGAGAGCTGTTATGGCTTCATGTACAAAAAGATTCATGTAGCAACACAACTGTAAAATGTAAAAGACAAATTACTCCTCAGTGTTTTCATCAGTGCACTGTGTGATGCAGGCATGTGTAACCCAGTAGGGGCCTCTAGCCGAGCATCAGGGCTTCACTGAACTATTTCTGATGCAGCTGCTGATGGTTAACAGCAGTTAACGGGACAGGACAAGTGCTGCAGCATTGCACCTGAATGCCCTGACTGATCCACCACCACCAGGAGTCTGACTCATTCTCCTATGGCTGAATATTAATGCAGCCCATTGGCTTTAAGGATGATACCACTGAAGACTGAGCTAGAAGAACCTTCTTCTGTATCTTTCCAATAAAGGAGCACATTTTTCTTTTGTTACATTAAACAAAGGAGGCATGCTGAATGTTCACTTACTGAAAAATTCTGACTACTATAAATATGTTCAAAATAGGAGTCAAGTTGCAATTCCACATGCAAATACAAGTCAACCCCTTTGAGACGTGGGGAACACAGAAGAGCCAGCCCCAGCTCAGCCCAGCACTCCTCCCTGGCACCCCTTCCCAAGTGCATGTGTTCAAATGTGTTTATCTGGGAAGGCTCAGGTCAGTCCTGTGCTGTAGGAGCATCTCCCACAGCTGCAACATCCAAAGCAGGTACCACTCCATGTTGTAAACTGCTCATACAGCAGGACTGAGAAAAAGGCATTTCCTGGTCACCGGCTGTTACCGACTACAGGAAAATGAAAATACAGCATCTCCGCACCTGTTCACCTGATGGCAAAGGAAGGAAAAGCCATTACCGAGTGACAGGAGACGAAAAACCAAAATCCACTTCAGCAACTCATCCCAGCACTGGTGATTAATCTCACGCTCCCACAGCCTGATGCACATTAACCAGATAATTAATAATTTCTTTAGGGACTCCAGCTCGGCAACTGTTTTATCAACCTGCACAGCATTAGGAGAGAGATGCTGCATTTGTGATCAAACTGCTGGAACTACAGAAATGTTCTGCAGGAACAGTAAAAGCTTCAGAGCAATCTGTGAGCCCAGTTTTACAAGTAACTCTAACATATGTGCAAAAATCAAGACTGCTCCTTTGTCAGTGCAATCACCAGACTCAAAATCTGAGCAAAATCAGCATAATAAGAATAATTAACAGCGATGCCCAACTCCCATGCAGCCCCCATCTTTCCCCAACAGAAGTGCTTTTCAGTGTTGTTTTTTTTTTAAATGCATTTTGCCTGACGCAGTAACATAATATGTCAGATCATGCATTTTCACTATCCTTGGTATGGATAATAAATCAGATCCATTTACCTTAACACCAAAAAGGTTAAATATTAAAGAAAAAATACCTAGGTGTCACGAGATGTCCAAATTCTATAAGCCAAAGGCTTTCAAGTAATTTGGTGAGGAGCATGGCAACAGTTAGCATGGCTCTTGCTAGCAACTTTTTGCCATCCTCTGTGCACTCACTCTCCACGTTCAAGGACGGAAGTCATACAGGATCAGAAACAGAATACCAGAGTGCTGGCACCACATTATCTCCCCCAGCACTTAAAAATGGACTGTTGAGAAAAATCATGATAAGTATTCTTTCACATATTAAACCCTCCAGTGTGTTAGATAGGTGTCAGTATTAGGTGATTAAGAATGACTGATAATTAATAAATCACATCCACAGAGAGTGACAGGGTATTATTTCTTTCAGCCTCTGAAAAGAACTAGATTCACAGTTCTGCCTAAATAATTTTATCTTTCCAAATGAACAATCTTGTGTAACTGCTGCTTGCAAGGAGATGCTGGTTTTTGTCAATAGCTTCAAAATAGAAAAGCAGCCCAAATAACTTACTACAAATAGTTTATTGTTATCATCACTGTACAGGTAAGGAAACAGAGGCACATCATGCGTAAGTGTCTTGAAGAAGCCTCCCCACCAGAAACAGAGTGGCTTCCTAAACAAAGTCTCAGCTGGTCCTTTCATCACACAACTATTCTTCCACCCGAGAGAAAGCTGCAGCTTTTGGCTACAGCTCAGCAGAGTATCTACCTTCGAAAAGATATTCTGCTCTTAGGACTCCAGTCCTGGAAACGCGCCCATGCAGAGCTCCAGTGATAGCCACGCAGAACTGCCCACACAAGTGCAACTGCAGGACTGGGCACATACCCCTACATGCATACTCCAAAACGATACGTTGTCTCCAAAGTCTGTTCTAAGACTAGGTTAGTAATAAAGAATGCATTTTCTTTTAGTACACAACATGGCTTAATTTGTATTTTCCTTTCATACGATGTTAACTGAAAGACGTAATATGACAATTTTTAATCACCTACTTTAGTATTTATATGACTCTGCTCACCATATTATTTGAGCCCCTTCATTTTCATAGTGTCAGTTACCATTATTCCATTAAATTAAATCCTTTTACAAGCATCTTTCTATAAACATGCACTAGAGATAACATAGCCACATGGTGAGGATTCACAGACTACAGTAAGCAGATTACACCTGTCTTGATTTTCGGTGTAGCTGTCGGCAGAGTATATTCTCCCATCAAACTGCACGCAGATCTCCTCATTAAAGCTACAGGGGAGAATAATTACAGAACAGTACATTGCAGTTTACCAATTGGTCTTGCATACGTAATGGCCTATGAAAGTAAAATTGCATCCTCCAACAGCTGGGAAAATCTTTAAATTGTTGTTATTATTATTATAAAATAGCCAACATTTTAAACTATCCAATAACTTGCCTCCTGTATGCAAAGCAGACAGATATAGGTGATTGGGTCCAAAAGGTCTTAGACTCCCAGTCCATAAATATAATTATTTTTCCCTTTGCAAACACTCACATTCCCCAACCTTCTGTTCTACAGTAAAACCCCCTCCTCGTGAGAAATTACACTGATGGCAGAGTAAGCCTTGAAAGCAAATGGGTGGTTTTCTGGATCTCCTAAGCCCTGCCGCTGAGTGTTAAGCATCACATTCCCCCACATCCTCACTCCTCGGTGGGGAAATGGTGAGTCCATCAGGTCCCCACCATCCTTCTCCCACCAGCCAGGGGAAAGGTAGGCTCGCAACGGCAGCCTGTTATCTCCAGCCACATCCGAGTCTTTCTTCCAGCCCTCAGCACCACCAGCAGGCCTCCTTGCTTGGCAGCTGGCTGCTGCCTACTCCATCCAGATGAACGGTGCTGGGGAGACGGCAAACATCTCCAGATGGTGCAGACAGAAGCAACCCCCTAGTGTTTCTGTCCCTGACCATTTACGCTCCAGGGCTGAAGCATCCAGATTATATTGAACTGACAGTCCTGTGGAGCACCAGGAAGGCTGAATTTTCACCCATGTTGATAGTTAAGACATCTGACCTGTGTTTGTGTGTTAATGGATAAAAGGCAAATCCATTTTGATTTGCTTGCCATTTGCATTCCAAGATCCCAGTAGTTAGGACCCTCAGTTCCACTCAGCATCCAAACCCATTGCTTTTCAGGCACCACTATTCAATACCAGCTCTTACTCCTCACACAACAGACGACATAAGGGAAAAAGCACAGACACAGGAAAAGCCAAATTCTTCAGCTGAAATAAAGTCAAGTTAGCTTTGCTAACTTTTCTTGCTAGCCAAGAAGCAAAACATCCTAAGCACATATTTGGGCCCCAGCAGGACATCCTGACATGCCCTCCTACTCTGCTAAACCAGGAGCTAAGAACTGAGGGACTTCAGCAACAAGAGAGCATGCTGCTGGATCGGTCCCACATACTCTGGTTCTCCCAAGAGATTTTCACACGATGAAAGACTCTGACAGAGACCCTTCTGTACAAGCAGCCCAACAACCACCTTTTTTCAGCTCTGAAGGAGAGCGCACACAAGCCACCTTAGCATGTAGAGGGACACTTACCGTGTAAAAGCATGTAATTGCTAGCAGTGTTAAAATCACTGAAGAACAAAATTGCTCTATGAAACGGCTTTCAGTACCAGCACTGCAAATGACTTGCTGCTGCACTTTAACCAGCTGCACCTCCCAGACGAGCTGGCACGCTTCAGGCTTTCTTCAGTCTGAAGAAAGTCTCTATCAGCTCGTTACTCGTAACAGGGATGTGCTGGCAACAGAAGCTGAGCAGAGGACCAAAGGGAGCAGAGCCTGCTTGGGTGGGCAGCCTGCGGCCAGGCTGGTCACTCCTACAGACTGGGAAATCTTTGGGTTTCTCCTAGACAACTCCCTGTCTGCAAGGCTGCAGGGCAAGGCAGCATCGCATACTCACGGGTTAATTGGCTGCAGGCTAAAAGAGATCACCCAGTCCAACCTCCTGTGCAAACACTGGCCATTAACTTTCACCCATTTAAACACTGCTTTGCACTCAATAACTCCAGCACTTTTATTAATTAGCGAGTTTGGGTAGAGACAGTTCCTGGACACCTCGATCACTGCTTACCTTCCTCAGAAAAACAGACTAAAAAAAGAAAATCAGTATAAAATTTCTTTGTCTCTGCTGCAAGCCTCACAAATTTTGCAAACTAGTTCCTCCAGCTGCGTCATCCCGATGGGGGCAGAAATCACCCCAGGGTGACCACCAGCAAGGGCATCCTCCACCAGGAGCTCTGCAGCAAAGCCCAGTGGTGACAATACATGGACCCAAGGATATTTTGTTCTGGCCTTTACTCTGCAAAGAGGAGCCCAGCGAGACCTCCTGGGACTTAGTTCCTACTTCAACTCTCTATCACAGTGCAACCTCACCGTAGAGAAGTCAAAGATAGTTTTGTCATCGATTGCCACAGTAACAGAGTTTAGCCCTTTGGGAAGTTTCCTCGACTTCACTAGTTCCGGACAAAAACATTAATCAACTAGAGCACATTAACTAATATAGCTCATATTAAAAATATGTCACAGAAACTGCTTTTTAAAGATTAAGTATTAGAGGTCTGTAAAAATCTTTTCCTACCACTGCTGTCCCCTGACACTACTGACCCCACATATTCAAATTGTCCATTTAAAGGTACTCTGTAACAAAGCAATCCTTAATTATCAGAATATACTTCCCATGACTTCTCAGAAGAACTGCATGTCTGATGTGTCTTTACAAAATACTGTAATTCCACTTTCCTGTTCTTACTAGAAAAAAAGTCAGTCTGGCAAATGGAGAGAAAACAGGTATAAGACTACTACTGACTAAGCCATGATGGCTGGGAGATGAGGGGATTGAGAGCAGCCCTGCGGAGAAGGACTTGGGGGTACTGATAGAAGAAAAGCCGGACATGAGCCAACAGTGTGCGCTTGCAGCCCAGAAGGCCAACCGTATCCTGGGCTGCATCAAAAGAAGCGTGGCAAGCAGGTCGAGGGAGGTGATTCTGCCCCTCTACTCGGCTCTGGTGAGACCCCACCTGGAGTACTGCGTCCAGCTCTGGAGCCCTCAGCACAAGAAGGACATGGAGCTGTTGGAGCGGGTCCAGAAGAGGGCCACAAAAATGATCCGAGGGCTGGAGCACCTCTCCTACGAGGACAGGCTGAGAGAGTTGGGGCTGTTCAGGCTGGAGAAGAGAAGGCTGTGGGGAGACCTTATTGCGGCCTTTCAGTACTTAAAGGGGGCCTATAGGAAAGATGGGGACAGTCTTTTTAGTAAGGCCTGTTGTGACAGGACAAGGACTAATGGTTTTAAACTAAAGGAGGGGAGATTTAGGCTAGATATAAGGAAGAAATTTTTTACAATGAGGGTGGTAAAGCACTGGAACAGGTTGCCCAGAGAGGTAGTGGAGGCCCCATCCCTGGAAACATTCAAGGTCAGGTTGGACGGGGCTCTGAGCAACCTGATCTAGTTGAAGATGTCCCTGCTCACTGCAGGGGGGTTGGACGAGATGACCTCTAAAGGTCCCTTCCAACCCAAAGCATTCTATGATATACAGGATTAGCTGGAAATTGCTAAATTAGGAACCTGGTTTTCCTGGATGGACAGGGAAGGGTGAACCATACCCACCACAGACAAAGGCACTGAAGGGAAAGGAAAGAAAAATAATCATATCAACTGAGTGGGGAAATCTGTCACAGATATTTCAGTACATCAGGACTCTGACTATGTATCAGAGAGGAGAAGCCCCGATCAAGTCACATGCCCTTTACTACAGAAGATAAGATCAAAAGGTTTCAAAGGAAACCGATGGTGACAGTTTCTTCATTTGTATGCAATGTGACATACCAGATCCAAACTGTTGGCTACTTTTTGAACTATTTGTCAGGGGAGAGAAGTGATTATTTTCTTTTATATCTTACTTTTAAGAACTCTTAGTCATTTGGGGGTTCCTCCCCCTGCTCCATGTCCCACCGCCCTCTTTTTTTATTTTTCAGCCAGGATTCAAACGTTCACCTTTGATGTAATATTTTTGCTGCACATCAGAATAGCTGCACCAAGCTTCAGAAAGGCAATTGAATACAGAGAATGAAAAGGATGACATCACTTCAAACATGAACTTTTAATAAAATTATCCTTAAGAAACCTCCCTTGTGATTATTCTTTTTGCCCTGCATCTTCTTTTTTAGTCTTCCCATGTGTTTGCAATAATTCAAATTATTACCAGGCTAGTGGCTGTAGTTGACTCTGAGCCATCAACTACACACAAGCAGAAGTATTTCGCCCTGTTTCTCACCACTTCTGTCAAGAAAAGTGTTAAATATAATGCAAAAGGCAACTATGTAAGATCACAAGTTGCTTGTTTAACCAATAGGCGGTTATATTCATATGGCAAATAAAGTAAGTGAGGGAATTCTGACTAGCTCAGCTCCTCCATGGCCAAAACCTGACGGGTTTCAGCCTAGCGTTCCCTGTTGGTGTGCAAAATCTGCAGTCACTCTTGTTATATTTGTTAGTAAACTTCCTCCAGAACATGCCTTTTCTTTCCAAAAAGTACCAAAAGCCTTGTCAATGTTCATTGGTACTAAAGAAAGGCACTCAGCATTCATGAGCCACTGATATGTTTAAGGTAATAATATTTTCCCAGAAGTGTTGTGAAACATTCAGAAACTGCAGTAGTTGCAACCATGTAAGTATCTGAGACTGAGACAGCCAGACACGAAAAAATATGCTGCAGCCTCTTGGGTGAAGGAGACCATACTCAAACCACAGGAAAATGATACAACACTCACTTCTAGCTCTGGTTCAGCCCAACAGATCAAATTTTATAATTGTATCATTTGTTTTTAAATGTGAAAAATATATATTTTAAATGTTTCAAACATGTAAGTCTTTGTAAGTCCTGGAATCATGCTAATAAAGGATGCTGAATTTAAGGACCTAAGTATAAGCCCCTTTCAGTACAAGGGGAAAAAAATAGCTCTTCCAGTAATATTTCTCACAGCCCAAATATTTTTGAAGCAAATTGTTTGGAAATACATGGCTTATGTGTACAGGCCTATTGGGAGTTTACACGAGTATTTATAGAGAAATTACTGCAGTATACAGATTTAGAGTCACTTAGAAAGTCTTAAAAAGCATATGACAATACCTTTAGTGCACAAAGCTGCCGTCAGAAACTCCTATCAGTGAAATTTTATCCTGTATCACCACCTGCTCTCTATCCACACAGCCCAGGCCTTCTTTGGGGCTGTCATAGCATCCCTTGCAGGGCAGTGAGAGGAAGAGAGTTGCACCTTCCCACCAGGTCCACCAGCTCCTCAGCCACCCCTGCAGGGCTCCTGTTCCAGCCCCGTTTCTGCTCAGAGCTGCAGTCCATCTGCATCTCCTGCTCTGACACAGACCAGAGCGCAAAGGAAAGCAAACATGCCCGCAGTTTCCCTTACATACTGAAGCCTCACATTTGTTTTTTCTACGTTCTTGAAGCAACACAAAACCCACATGAGGCACAGTAACACTGGCGTGACCCAGCACTCGCCTCTCCCCACCTGTGCTGATATGAAGACCATTGCACCAGCAAACACTTTAAGAAGTGATTCCCCGCCCCATAAATTCCAACTCTGAATTTCAAAAGCTGCCATTAACAGACAAAAAACTGGGACAAATCCCTCTTCTGGACACACACACACACACTCACAGTTTCACATGACTTATGAGTGGCCTGAAGAGCTTGCCTGCACCCTGCGCACATGTCGCTACCTGGTTGTGCGATGAGACTTCAGTGTGATACGCACAACCCCACAACAAGCATCCATGGTTGCAAAACTCCTGTATAATTTATGTTCTAACCCGTGTTATCATGCATGTCCCTGCCAGCACATCAGGTGCCTGCTGAGGGTAACCCTGGCACACACCAAATCAGAACAAGAGTAAAACTCTAGGAGAAATATAAATTAAAAATGCAAAACCAAACTAGGCATTAGGGATTATTATGATTTGAAATTACTGACACATTCATAGAGGATATGAAACCTAAAGAACAAGGTGGGGACATCCTGCAGGCATAGTACCATGCAACAGCATTCTCATCATCCAATTTCTGATACCAAACTTAAATGGAAAAGTTAGCCTTCCTAGGCTCTCTCAACAGAGAAGAACAACATGGCAAGAAATCGGCTTTTCCAAGGGTGCTCAAGAGTTAAAGCCTGGGGAAGGTGGCCCCCTGAAGTGGCTACTGACCTGCATTGGGAGTCTGACAGGTATAGGTAGCTCTTGTCACATGCTCAGCAGGCAGCCCCAGCTTCAGCAGACTGAAGTGGATGGTGGTTCACTTGAATACATAGTGCTTCAAGTAAAAATTCAGCTGCTTGCTGCAACTGTCCCTGCTACTGGAACAACAACTTTGAGAGACAGACAGGCTTTCGGGTGCTGTTAACTGAGTCAGCCATTCAGGGTCAACTTGCTACCAGGTATGAATCAGCACCCATCAGGCTTTTAAACTAGGTGTTAAAACCCAGGTGAAACTCATCCCCCCTTCCCCAGGTGCTAAGCAAATCAGTGGTTTACTCCTCCCCAGGGTGCAGCACCCATGGTGCTGGGTGGGCTTGTGGCTCCTGCCAAAGAAGAGCTGAACAGTGACAGTGAGGATTGAAACTGGGAAGGACTGGATATATGGCTGAGCCCCTATGGGAACAAGGGGGTGGTGGTTGGCTCATTTTGCACCCTACAGTAAGGCCAGTGGGTTTTCTTCCCTGTATAGGTGGTGTGTGTTTGTTTAATCACCAGGAGATGGAACAATTAAGAAGTGTTCAATACCCTTCTCTCCCACATACAATGTAACACCTTAGTCATCAAATCGCCCTATTGTGCTGCTCAATACATGCTATAAGAGTAGGAATATGAGAGTATGTCCAAAGATAGCAATGAACACACAAGGTAATTATTTTTAAGCTTGCTAATCACAATCAATAGTTTCTTAGCAAAACTGATGAGCTGGAGTTGGCTCCTATTTTTAACCAATAAGATATGCAGGCAAGACTTGAATTACAGCATCGGGCAAGTCTCCAAACTCCTAATGACTGCCAGCCAAGAGAAGCATGGGTCCTTGGTGGGTCTTACTCCCTTCCTGAGCATGTCATCAAAGTATTTCTTCCATAGACTGTAAAGCCAGAAGTGTATTGTAACGGCTGCACAACTTCACTCAAAACACCAAACAAGAATTTAACTCCATACATCAAAAAAGAGTTATACAATTCTAAAAAAGCCGGAGGATGTTTGCTTGATTAATTTGAAGTTGTTTAGCTGTCATGTAAAAGATAAACTCCTCGTAGAACAGTGCCATGTGCCTTCCAGGGTGTACAATTAGGGCCAGATGAATATAAGTTGAAGACTCGTTAGAAAGCTCAGACCCTCTCCCTGTTTCAGTAAGATTTTTCCCTAAAGTAATCTTTCTCAAGTTTTGCTATCCCCTGATTTTTTTAATTTCAAAAGCCCTAACTTTCCATGTTCCTGTTGAGAAACTCCTCTATTCCCTGCCACTCCCAGGAAGGTTTTTTCCCCCCTCCAACAGAGCCTAAAATTGTTCCCAACATTCAGTACTGCAGCAATAATTCCCTCTCAGAAGAGAGAACATGCTTTCATTTGTTTTGTTTCTTCTACCCACTGATTAAAAGCAACAGTGAGTCCAAAGGAGTAGTACAATACCATCAACTGTAATTGTTGCCTCTCACAACAAACGTGAAGGGGATCAAGAAACACACCCACCCTTGATTACTGGGAAAATATCAGGGATAGAAGATGTCAGCAGGGGCAAGTAATTCTTTTTATAAATTTACAAAGACTAAGGTAGGAGACACCAGCACCGGCCCTCCGTTCATTAACCGGGTGGAATTACAGTGGTTCCGAGGTTGCATAATTACACAAGCAATTAATGCTACCTTCATTTTCCTGTTGTAATCCCTCTAGTTTTGGACATTTTCAACTTTGGTTTCGATGCCTGCTGCCGGATGAAAATGGCTGAGCGATGAAGGTCTTCACGAGGCATCCAGTTGGGTCGGCAGCTCTTGAAGAGGGACTGGAGGCCAGTAATGCAAGTAAAGCAGCTCAGTGATGCCATCATTTCCAGCCATCTAACATGACCAATGCTCTCTGTGCTAGAAAGAGTGACACTGCTGTACACGATGCAGGTTTTTGAAGTCTCCCCCCAACATTATATGCAGTGTCACTGTTTATTAAAGATAACTAATGCCCTAAGTCTTTATTTACTTCTGTTTATTGCTATTTTAGCAAGAGTCACCAGAGAGCAGCTATGCTTCTGGTCCACCAGGGTTCTTTAATCACTGTTAGTAGGTAAAATCATGTGTGACAACTAATCCAAAAAGCAGATTATATTTATTTTGGCTACAGTGGCTTGCAATTCGTTAAAATCAACAAAGCCTTTTCATTAGCCCCCTGCTGATGTCCTAAAAACAGACATTTCAAGGGTCTCAAAGCACAGAGCTACACATGTGCAGCAAAGCCAGCACTGACAGACTTACTGTTGCCATACTTACCGTAAAATCTTATTAAAAACAACAGCAAACTTCTTATTTGCTTTCATAAGAGGGCTTAATTTATGATCCTAAATTCCAAAATCACAATCTTAGAGGCAGGACTTCTTAAATTTTGAAAAGCATAAGTGAATCGGCAGTACAATTACCAGTGAAATACTTGTTCAGGGTTTGTGTTGTAAAAAAAGCTGTTGTAACACTGTAAGGAGTGAGATTAGAGATTCGGCAAGTCTAAATATTAGCCTACATGCTTGCTGAGCCCCCTGCATTCTAGAACCACATTTGAATAATTGAATTTCTAGTTAACAGTGTGATCTTGCAACTCTTATTCTCAGTGATTTCATGATCTCTGGCCATAATCTCTTGATGACGCTGCCTCAGACCTGCAATCAGGAAAACATACAATAGGAATACCAGCATGTCAGAGAAGATCCAGACGAAGTTATGTGACGTCCCATAAGTTACGTGACGTCCCATCTCCTCACTGACCTCTCTACTCTTCAAACACTGCCAGGAAATTCACAAACCCAGAACCACCAAGGGCCACCATTCATCCAAAACAGGAAATGAATGCAATAGAAGTTCACGTAATTGATTATATTAAAAAAACAAAAGACCCTGATTTACATCAACCAATTTTTTTTCCTTTCTCAGTATGAGTTCCCTGAGTAATGTACACAATTTTGGTCACTGCCCTCACACGCCCTGTCTTGGAAAAGTGACTTAAACAACACCCTTGCCACTGTGAAGAAAGCCACTCCTGACCTGTATCCTACTGCGCAGACATATTTATTTCCCACGTCACAGCTGGATGTGGATGTGGATCTGCTTTGCGAATTTTCATGGCTACTGCTGAACTGGAGCTTCTTGTTTGTCCCCCGAGCACAATCTTGAACACTGTCAAGGCCGATTATTAGACATCACTTCACAACAGGCTTTTCCAAATACGCAGATCTCCAGTGGTTTAAAGGGAAGCCAAGAGCGGTCCTTTAGCCAGAGAACTGTTCTTAAGCACACAAACCACCACGGTGCCAGGCTGCCCCTGAGACGGGAGGGTTGGTTCATCTCCTGCCAGGCCACTGTCCAGCATCCCTCCAGCTGGCTGCAGCCCCTCCAAGTTCACACCATGAGCGCAACAACTGCCCGTTAAAGCAGAGAATAAAATCCAGCCTGCGAGGAAAACCGAGATACAAAGCTTTTCTCCAATGGCTACTCAGTTTCATCCACAGGGAAAACTGAGCCCCATCTGATATACAAGTTATTGTTTTAGCTTTCCATAATTAAAACTATCGTTGCCATGGCAATACAAAGGCCAGTGAAAATATACGTAAGGCTACTGTCATGCCTCTTCGGTGATACAATTTGTCATCCCAGTCTGGTTTGTGCCAGGACTGAACAAAACGTGACTCAGGGACATAGTTGGCTTGACAAAGTTTGTTATTTAGGCATCAGATGCTGCGTGCTGTAAGACCACTTTCTCAGGCTCCCTAACATGACCACTAATCCTGTTAAAGTCAATAGCAGTTGTAAAGATAATTTCAAAGAGAACAGTTCTGATCCTACACTACTAAATTTCTCAAAGCACCATAAAGAAAGAAAGAAATAAAAAATATATAATGATAAAGAAGGAAAACCACCAATCAGAAGGATTAACACATGTAATATTAAAAGTAGATATGAAATTAAAACGCAAAAACCTGATTACAGGTTCAGTGCCACAAACACTCACAGTTTGGCTGGTAGTTATTTATTCATTTGAAACTGTGATCTCTATTGAGCACGTTATAATCAAGCAGGAATTGCAGGTCACCCAGTGACCTCTGAATAGCAACAAGTAATCTGCTATTTAGACAGACATACATAAAACGTATGTCTTTATGGATACACATCTACATATGCAAAACTCATAGACACACCAACAGGTTTTTTATAGGATAGGACAACAATTTTAGGAGTTTTTTGACTTGCAGTCCAGTCATTTCTTCCTCACGTGGAAATCTCTATCTTTAATAGGATTCCTCCCTCAGGTGCACAAGAGTCTACTCACATGGAAAACTTACAGGTGCAACTGCTACTTTTTAGTAATACGATAGCCATACAGGAATATCTGCTACAACACAAAGGCGAGCTGCAGAGACTTATTTTAAGTAAAAATCCCATTGATTACAATGGCCACTGACATCAACCAGAGTTTTGCTTCCTTCTGCAATGGAAATCTTCTCGTATGGGCCAAGCACAAATCAAGAAAGACAGCTGTGGGCTGAAAGGAGGACAAGTGCCAGGGAGGGGTGAGATCCAGGAGATCCACCAAAGCAAGGAGGCAGGCACTTCTTATTTCACCTGGATTTCTATGGCTCTTGTACTGCTGCGAAGCAAAATACTTTTTATTATACAAATCCCAGCATGAAGTTTGTGCGCAAGTGCTTGAGCTGCCGTGTGCCCCTGAAGGATAAATTACAGATGAGGGTACTGATGACGGAAGATCTCTGGGACCATCAGGGTTAAGCAGCAAGACAGAGTAGGGGGTGTGGAACAAGAAAGTTCAGCAATGGCATCTACAGAGAGGACCCAGGAAGACCTGCTTCAGAGAACTGACACCACATGGAGAGTCTTTTCCCACAGGGCAGTGAAAGAAATCTGGGCAGTTCCCTGAAGAACAGATCCAGCACCAAAGTCCAAACAGGGTAGTCCAGGGGATGCCTTACAGGCAGAGGGTGACCAGGGTCATGATGGCATGGGTGTATATATCACAGCAATATAAAAAAATTCAAACCCCAATGCTTTACCCCGCACTGTCCTCCCCACAAGAAAGAAGAGGAAAGAAAAAGCCATATTAGCAGTTGGACACATCGCTTTATACACTTCTGGAAGGAGCTCAGATACTCTGGTCATCAGCACATGATAAAACTCTATAAAAAACACATAAGGCTATGAAAAAAGAATGGGAGGAAAAACTAATGGGCCAGAAGAAGAATAATAAACTGACAGATGGGAGGTCCCAGCTCAAGAAGAATTTGAAGGAATAGAGAGATGTATTCTTGGAAGAGGAAGGGTACATCAGGTAGCTGACATATTGAGTTTCCAGGAAAGAGGGTAGAGTATTAATGACAGTGCAGCTGACGGTTTCAGCAGCTACCAACAAAATTATTTGCCCTTCTTTTTCAGCCGAAGAGGTGACTGTGGATATGGCAGCTGATTTACATACATCATCATAACTTCCACAGGAATATCAGATTTCTTTATAAGGACTTGTAGTACCAGCTTTGCAGGTCAGTGTCAACCTCTAACAGAGCCGCTGGAGACAAAGGGGAAGATTCAGAGAGGCACCGAGGTGCCTAAAACAGGGCTTAACCTGAATTTAATTGCCTAATTAAAAAAGAGATTCCAAAATCCCTTGCTTCAGAAACTGTAAATGCATCAGGGCTAACATTTACGGCCATGGAGACCACTGGAAATCGATTCCTGCTACCCTGGCAGTCGCGTGCCTGTCACCTCTCTAACCCCACGGTGATCCAGATACAGGTCTCTAAACACTGCCTGTGTTGTGAAGGGGCCCAGTCCCAAAGGTGAGCTTGGGCTACTCCTAACACGCACTAACGTTGCTGTCTTTTCTCATCCCTGCTTTTTGCCAGTGGCTCTCTAATATAAAATACACAAGTTCTGCCATAACAGTGCACTGGCTTCTGTGCAAGGCATCTGTCTCTGGCTATTGCGAACTGGCCAGCTGACTGCACAGGCCAGTATCATTGCTTTGACTCAGCCCACATCAAAAATGTATTTTTTAGGGGTTACAAGGCACTAAACTGGACGTACTTAATATGCCCAAAGTGACAACTGAATATTGTCACAAAGTTTAATTTCAGTTTATTTGGCTATTAAGCATCTTAATTTTGCTGAGTAATGTTTTATGCCATCAGATAGAAGGGGGGAACTTACTAGCAGAAAAAAATCCTCAAGCATCTGATAAAGTTACGATGGGATTACAGCTTGTTTTCCCTGGGTGTCACTAGCATACCAAATACAAAACTGTTTACAGGATTGGGCCCAAATTGTATGCAAACCTTTGTCCAGTATGAGGAACAAAAAACAAGCACCAAGAAAGCTGCAGAATACTAGGTTTCCAACTCTAAGTCATGTTCAGTAATATCAAGGCTTTAGAGCATATAAAACAATTGAAGGACCAGCATGGTGTTTGATATTATCTCCAGTCTGACTTTAATATGTTCTCACCATTTGCAGATGTCCTGTCTATTTCTGACATCCTTTATGGCATGCAGATTTTGCTACAACAAAAATTCAGGTTGTGGATTTTTGCCAGTAACAAGCTGATGTTGCTCAGAGCAGCATTAAAATGCTATCATGCTGTCAGATTAAGTAACCTATTTTCTCTACGAGCACAGATTGTACTTTAGTTTTGTCCTTACACCTACCAAATTGCTGTTTCTTGCAACATTTCCTTTTGAAGGTAGTTTGCCGATCTCCAAACCAAATGCTATTTTCACCAAATGAAAGAGGGGTTTGTAAAGAAGTGCAATAAAAGCAGGAGCTGGTCCTCTTTGCAAGAGTCTTTTTATATTTAAAAAATAATATTTAAAAAAAAAGAGCAGTAAGGCAAAATAGGGAGTTGTATTTCTTCTTTACTTTTGAGCAGGACTCCCACCTCCCATGAGGTGACTCATGAGATATTGGCACATGTGTTCATATGACACAGGGTTTATACAGTAAGCAGCTATGGTACATACCCCATAGATGTACATGGTCCTAAACCTGCTGATGTAACAACAACTAATGCATTTAACACATTTTCTCCCTTTGCCCCTTTCCATTTTTTAAGCTTCTTTTGAAAAGTCCTTCTCCCCTCGCCTCTCCTATGCCAGCTATCTGATTTTGGGCATTTCCATCTGTAGTTCTTTAAAGGGAATAGTCTGCGATGGAGACGACAAGACCAGAAACAAGCAGGTACGGTCAAATGTGAACACAGGCGTTCCAGCTAGGGCACTTCTAGGACATCAAATATAAATACTAAATAGGCTGGAGAAATAACAAAAAACCCTGCAAAAAGAGACCAAACTACAAGAAAACAGTCACATCGATTAGCTGATTAGTTTGCCAGTGAGTGATTAGTCAGAAAGACTGGAATTAGTCAGTGCAGCCCTGCCTCCCATGAATAAAATGTGGGGAGGACACCCTTTCCCACCCTCGGTGACAGATGATATCTGTTTTCTCCTGCGAGCTTGAATTTAAGAGCCACTGAAGCTCAGCAAGAGTATATTCTGGCTCAAATGAGCTGAAAATTGCATTCAATTTGAATTTCAAAACCAGAGGAGAAGGAGGAATGGGGGGAGAGGGAGGGAGGGAGCTCAGCAGGACCCATCAAGCCAGGTCCCTCTTGCAGCAGGTCCAGCTGCACCCAGGCAGGCTGCAGAGCTGAAACCCAGGGCATGATGCAAAGGAAAGAGCATTGCTGGACAACAGCCCAGTTCGAGTTTAAAAATAAACGTTTCGCTGTCAGGATCAAAGCAAACTCTGCTTTTATGTATATTACAAGCTATATGTTCAGAAGAAAAAGATTCTTCTGGTTACTTGAGGAGAGAGAGGCAGTCGGAAGGTAGGACTGGCCAGAGGGTGGGGGGTGCCAAGCTTTTTCCACTGGAAAATCCTCAGTAAAACAGACCAGTCTGGAAGTACTTGCCATCCCCTTGAACAGAGCATATATACTGAATGTATGCACTGAATTTCCCTGAACGTAAAGTTCATTTAGGGTTACATTTTTTTAGCGTGGGGTAACATTTAATTTATGTCTTCGTGGGTGAAGGGATTATTTCCCCTTCCCTTTGTGCATTAAATTTACAGTTATATCTGATGACACTGAGAGAAACGGAGTTACGCCTGCAACCCAAATATATCCTGTAATTTGATGGCATGATAGCAGTTGGTCTCTTTAGTGCAACTGATAATGTCCAATATTCAATATAATAATGATAACATACCAAATCAAAAGATTCTTCAGCAAATTTCTTACCGACTTCAGTGTGCAATTTGACCCAAGGGTTTGGAGTAGTAATAAAATAATTACAATTAATCATGAGTAATAATTAGTAACTTAAGGATTAAAATGTGTCCATTTATACATTCAGGATCAGCATTTTCTATGTACCCTCGAGAGGCTTTTAGCTTCCCTTCCTAAACAGAATGCTTGCAATAGCATTTTACAACCAGAGAGTCCAGCCATCAGAGAAACTGGTTTTACCTTGTCTCACAATATTTGTTATACGGCATTACATTCACTGATAGAAGGGTCCCTATTACACCCAATAACATACTCATATCCTCTGATGCAGCTTATATTTCAAAGCCCAATGATGTTATTGCAAGGTTCTCCCCTTTTTTCCAAATAAGTGTTTTTTTCATTGATAAATCAGTAAATTGTCAGCTTTATACATGTATGTGATCCGAGTCAGGATCCAACCCCAAAAGAAAAAAACTCCAAAATGTGAGGTCAATTTTCCTGGCCATTGCATTTAATAAAAGCTCCCAGGCAACAGAGTTAAGCACACACTAATAGATATACCTTAGTATGCTATGCCTTCAGTAAGTCTTTGATTTCCCTCTATGGCAAAAGACACTATTAACACGCAAAGTGAGCTAGTGTGACAGTTTTAAGCTTTTCCCATCACCAAATTAACTTTTTACCTATTCTTTTGGCAGATAAAGAGACCACTTGAACAATCTCTAAAGTCCGCTTGCAAACTCTGCACCACACAGAAGAAAAGTTTTCAAACACTGCAGTCACTTGTAGAAAATGCGTATGCGTTCACAATCACTAGAAAAACCTCTTACACGTCATTGTGCACCACACTGGTCAGAGGAACCACTCTGAGTACAGGACACTTTGTACATATTCAAATATGCAATTGTATGCCTTACTTTGGCAGGCATTTTTTGGTATTATTGTTTCAAGTTTCATCCTTACATCGTCCTCTTGCTGCCTAGATCGTAATGCCTCAGAAACAATGAACTCATGCCTCCATGGTGCCCCCTTAAATGCTACGGTTTCCTTAATACAGACCCCAGAGGTCCATTTCTGGAGTGAAAGAGGAGAAATACACAGAACTGCCCCCACCACTCCATTTCTCAAAGCTTTCTTTGAAAATCAGATTATCTGCCATTACAATGCTTACTTTACTGAAGACGATACTCAATTTACGGGAGATAAGAGAGGACAATAAATATGCAAAATATATGGCATACTCCTGACAGATCAATCTTCATACTGGAACTTCTAGATCTAATGCTACTACTAATACACAATAAGAGTATCAGCCCGATGACAGCATCGCATTAAATAGCTCCATGGCTTCCAGACCAGAGCCAAACCACGTTCAGTCCGCTCCGGTCCATCTGCACCTACTCATGTGGACATGCCCCTGATGGTGCTCTGCTCTCCCAGCTGGAAAGGCCCGGCCTGATCCCACTACGGCTGTCAGCACTCAAACTGCTTCATGGCCTGAGCGCCATTAGCAGGCAGAGAGGAACACCAAGTAAGCGTGGGTTACACAAGCATGGCATCAGAGGAAATACTTGACAATTTCTCCAATGCATTGGACATTAGAGTAGTTCAGCTGAATGGCATGTGTGCCCACGTAATGCTGCAAGGTCAAGAAGACCTTATGTTATTTACTAGGTGAGTGCTGGTTTCATGCATTAAAATATTTTATTGTGATGAACTGTAGGACTTGCCTGTTCGGGAAAAAAAAAGTTGTCCATTTTTTTTCTACAAACATCAGCCCCTTTTATAGTTGAGCATCACTTACTTCTGCAACGTTGTGTAAGTAACATTACAAAATGATGATATACCTTACAAAGAAAACCTAAGAGGGATAAGAATTTCACACAGAAACCACCTTCCACTAACTTTAGCTCACTTTAGTCCTTTAGCTCACTGCTATCAAAACTGGGGAGGCTTGAAGTCAGGTGGACTACAAATCAGAGTGTGAATGCAAAACTCACTAGATCCAATCTCCTCCGCTATTTTCTTCTATGTGGTATTTTACACCAAAACTGTTCTTATTGTGGCAATATTTGCTATAAAGACAGCAGAAAAAGACCATGCTGCCTCTCCAAGGCTCGCTAAAAAAGGAGAAAAACATCAAAAAATTATTGTTTGTTGTTGTTAATTGAGACCACTCTGGTTTTGAATAATTTAAATGGTAAATTATAAAGGGTGCGTCTTTAAAAATGACATCACAGAGCTTCAGCAAACCTGTGCTGCCCAGTGAAATGACTTATTCCACGGAAACAACGCTGCTGTCAGAGGCGGCATGACAAAGCCTGCGAACAACCAACACGATGGAAAGCACTGATCCATGGGTACCCTGAGAAGACCACATACCCCAGCAAAGAGGAGAGCGTATATATGCAAGTCTCCCCATTGCCTTTCTTGGTACCCGTTCCAACTGCAGCCCCTTTAAAGTCCAACCCGGTTGTTACGACACAAGACTGCTGATGATTTATTAAGAGCTTTTACCTCCATCAGACAGTTTACAATTAACAGCTTCTCCTTTTCTTAAATATAAATAAATACATAAATGAAATCAGAGCTGCTAAGTGCTGGGTGTACCCAAAGCTTCGATGACATCATCGGCAACTGCCAGTCACCCAGGCTGCAAAAATAAATAAAGGATGGGGATGCAGGCGGGGGGGAAGGCAGGGTATTTACTCAATCAGTACCTATTTTTGAATTTCCTTCAAGCTGGCTTGGACCAAGAGCCATCAATTATTTAAAAGAAGTAACATGATGCTTCCTTTGTTGAGGCAAATCTGCAAGCAGACCCCAAGAGAGAATAAAAAATGAATTAGGCAGAATTTATTAGTGCGCTTGAAGAAAACAGATTCAGCTATCAGAGCTGACTGTGGTTTTAAAAATAGTGTATTTCTGCCCATGAACAATAGTTTCTCTCTTTCTCCCTTACCCCACTAGATCCTCAATAATCCCACCTCTTTCCTCTCCTTATGCTTTTTTTTTTTTCTTTTTGAAGAGGGCATAAGGCTGAAAGAGGCATCAATCATTCCTTAAACTTCTTCCTTCTTTTCTGACTTGACTTGATGTATTGTCTTCATTTAAATTACAAATATACTAATCTAAAACACTGTTTACCAAGCAGCATATTAAATGAAAGATGCAAGAAATTGCATCACTCACATTTTAAAAATGACTTTAGACTCAGGGACACATAAAAACAGCGAGACAGGATGATCTGCCTTGGCTGCTATATTTCAATCCTAGCAAATGAGATTCATGTACTGTGGTTTTCTGCTCAGGACACTGCTAACCCCCAGTCAAACGAATGCTGCCAAAACCAGTATAAAACCTCTTCCTTGGTGGACTGTCGGTTGGGGTTTCTGCAATGCTCCAGGGACATGTAGAGCCAGTGAGACCAAGGTCTCGGTCCCTGGGTCTGCACCTGGTAAGACAGGGCGTTCACACCTGAGACAGTCACTCCAGGGCTCTGAGCAAGGGTCCCGGCCACATGGACAGAAAGCAATCAGGCTGATTTCAACCCAGGTGACTGTACTCTTCTGCAGGAAGTACAACAGCAAAGGGAATGCTCACAGGACAAAAAAAAGCACCGCCTTCATCCAAAGGTTCCCTACTGCATCCTTCACACCAGGGGAACGATGCATTTACATCATTTCGGGTGACCTTTCGTGGCATCCAGCAGCAGGAAAGGGCAAATGCTGCTTTACAAAAACACCGAGCTTGCTTGTGTGTGAGCACGGCGGGGTGGGAAAGGCACGGCCCTCCTCCTGATGCTGGGGCTCCTTCCCCTCATCCTCAGGGTGGCCGCCAGCTGCAGGGAGGCTCGGCCGAGCCTCCCTCGCTCGCCCCTCTTCTCCTCAGAGGGGCCAGGAGCAAAGGTTTGGGAGCTCTCTGCGGTGTGGGGAGAGCGCAGGGCGGTCACGGCTCAGCGGGGATGAGCCTCGGGAATCGGGTTTTAACCTGCCTCCTTCTCCCCCTCTTCCAACCCCAAAACAAAATAAAGGTCATCACTTACTAGTTCCTGTGCTGGTGGGGCTTCATTAAAAGCATACTTAGTCCAAAAGCCAAGTAAGTTTTATAAGAACTGAGAGCATGGCCTCAACGAGTAATTTCTCATGTTAAAGAAATCACTGGAACATTATTTATCAGCATAAGAAGAAACTATAAACCTTTGGAAACAGAGACTATTACTTGCTGGATATGTTTGTGTTTCCTTGGATTACCTCGGAGAAGGGATGTTTTTACAGATACGGCCTAGTGTCAGGCATAACAACATGGATGCTGAAGGTCACTAGAAAAGCTGAGCACCTGAATACAGGCCTGCCGGCTGTCACGTTACCCCATTACAATTAGTAATATAGAGGGAATGAAAACAATGATAAATATTTAAACAATTCTACAGAGGATTTTTTTTTTTTTTAAAGACAAGATCTATATTTGGTTCTGGGTGGTGCTGACCACAGGGGCAGAGCACTAACCCCAGCTTACCAAACCGGGTGCTAGCCATGGCACCACGGCTGCCCCCGCTTCTCCCACCGTGTCCCACAGGAACCTCCGCACATGCTGTGATGGCTCACTGCGGTGGCCTGCTCTTGCTGGTGTGCAAGAGTTTGCACAAAAGCAGTTCCTTGTTTCTCAGACGTGTGTTGAACCTGCCGTACCAACGTTGGCTCACCCAGCATCCATGCGGTGCTTTGAATGGATGCCCCAGCCTTCTGAAGGAACAAAGGTGCTGCAGGACCTGCTCTTCTCCAAAAGGCATCACTTTCAGGCTGCTCTCTAAAAATCACAACAATCTTCTATTCCAACCACTTGAGTTCACAAAAACCCCGCTGGCTTCTGATCTCACAGATTTATTCAGTACCTCTGTGGGCCTTTTGCTAATCCAAACATGATTATGCATCATAAATCTAAATACATTCATGAATTTGCCTTTGAATAAATATTTTAAAGGTAGCATCAAGTTTCACAGTATTCTACTTTCATACATAGCTGTTTTCCTTTTTAACTTCCACACCAGATGCCTCTCCTAGGCAGAAGAAGAAAGAATTGAAAAGACCTAACTCAAGTGAATGTGAAAGGCAAGCTGACACTGGGAGGTGCCAAGGCAACATCATTCCACTTCTCTTCCTCACCTCTTCCTCTCTGGATGGTAATCGCAAGATCCTGAATGCCAAACTTTGGAAAATATCCTTGCAGAGGTAGCATCTGCTCCCTTGGCATACTTCTTGAGCAGTTGTATTGGCAGCTTTAGGTTCGTCCAAGTCTATCATACGACAAGAGTGCAGATGGGTTGCCTTGGATGCTTTGTCTTCCTGGATGCCATTTTCCTTTTATTAACGTTTTATTCTAAGGAAACATATGTACAAATCTGCATGTGGAAGGCTATATGTACACATGATTTCACACCAGTGAGGGGCTTTGTCTAGCCTCTATCTAGATTCTTCACTATCATTTAGCTTGGATTCCTGCAAGGGCCCTGACTTTTATTGAAGTCGGTATGTGGCATCAAGCAGATTAGGCCCTTACTGTGTGGATATGCATTTCAACCAGCTATTCTTCCACAAGCTATAACTTTTCCCATCTGTGTTGATCTTTCTTCGCAAATTAACACCTGAGTCCTCAGAATATTAGACACGTAGGAAAGCTGCTCATTTCGAGTTAACTTCTGCTCCCACTGAAATCAATGGGAGTTTTGCCATTTGCCCATTATTCAGATGAATAAATAACAGAGCTATGACACAGTTGCCATATTTACTGGGACCAGCCTTTTTCTCTTGCTTTCTTAGTTTTATGTTCCCACCTTATCTCCCATACACTAATCACGCAGTCACAAATCTGAATATACATGCGGGTTTTTTTAACTGTGAAGAAAACTGGAGTTCAAATGAGCCAGTAAATCACAAATTGCTACAGAAAGAAAGTAAAGGATCCTGAGGGAAAAGGAGGAGGAGGCATCTAATTAAACTGGGGAATACAGAACAAAGAAGAAAAAAAAAAAGGAAAATAAAAAATTAATAATAAATAAACCCACGACAATCTGAAAAGCATATTCCTAACCTTTCTGCAAGATCTTTGTCTTGTTGCGAGAGTATTTGCTAGAAAGTTTCATGAATACAGTATGAAATGGTTTTAAAAGGTATTTTAAATGAAATGTAAAGCAGAAGTGCAATACTCTTAAAACCAGCGTGCATTTTCAGAGCATGTTTTAATACACTAATCTTATTTCCTGGACAGATAAAGGCACAGAGCTACAAAAATACAAGCTATCTTTCCATTTATTGTAACATACTGTTCCAACAAAGCATAAAGTATACTGCCTGGTGTCCAAAATAGACAAAAATCTACCAACCTATAGTCACCTTCTCGGGAAAAGCTTGAGAAGGCCACAACTTACATTAGGCAAGAGACACCAAACATGGGCTATGGCAGACCAAAGTGAGATGTTCATTTCAGAACATAAAGCACTGAATTAGAATCCCAGACATCAGCAGCTAGAAACTACGAAAAATCATGAAACCGACATCTCCACTGTCATTTTCACACAGAATGCAGAAAGGGAATGGTTGCTGTAGCCTCTCTTTACAATGGCAGCTGCCAATCTCCTAATGGATGTATTGTGAGGAATCAGGCTTGATAAAACTGAACGGTTATTTACTACTCCTTTGAAACTTCTTAAAAAGAAAAAAAGCAAAGTTTTAAAAGTTTTGGCAAAAGAAAGAAGAATGAGATAGTGAGGATTCAGTGAGACTTTTGGGATTTGGGCACAACCACAGCATTGAAAAAAAACCAACCCACATGTGCTCCTAGCCTTGATTTCACAGCTATTTCTTAATCTTTATGCTGGGTTGCTCGTGTTCACCTTCACTATCCTGCTCACATACAGCATCCCCTCTCTGAATCATCCCCGTTGGTCCCCAGCTAAAAACATGCTCTGACAGGAGCAGAAGAGCAAGAACTTAAGGAGATCTACAGAGCGCAGATCCTCTCAGCTTTCTTAATCTCAGAGGGGCCTATGCCTCTCAGGTCAACATGAGACATTCAGATCCTTCAATTCTAACTCATCTCCAGGGAATAAATATGCTACGGACCAAAACTTGTTTGAGAAAATCATAAAGTCAGTTTTACATGAGCACTAAATAGTCTACAAGGATATTAATTTGGCTCACGTAAGTGAATAGCTTCAACTTCAGTTAAAGAGGACAGAATATCCTTTTAAAAGGGAATGCTATGGCATGATAGTAATTATCCAAGTGAGGGCATTTCATCTGGTGCTCTTCAGCATAGTATTCATGCATCATAAACCTAGATAAACCTATAATACATATATGATTCTAATACAAAATATCCACATATGCACACATTCACATCATACACATATAATAGACACATCCACCTCAGATAAAATAGTTTATACTTTTGAGCACCTCTCATGAAGCCCACAGTAATCTGAAATACACAATGCTTATGTAAGGAATCATTAAAGGAAGCAATCATATTTAATTTAGAAATGAGGAAAACAAGGCAGGAAATAAACTTGTCCATACTTGAACAGTGATTCTCTAGGAGTGCTGAGAATAAAACCTGGAACTCTAAACCACAAAACATCATCCTTGCCATACTCAGCATGTGTAATATAGCCAAAAATTACATAAACCCTTTTCTGCCACAAGCTGCAAGTAAAAATGTCAGCGTGAAAGGCTGTGAGAATAACTCTTTTTGCAGTTCAGCAGATAATTTTTTTAGAAGTCGCATGTTGGACAGATTGTTATACGCAACCCTCAGAAATTTTCCTTTTCAGACACACAGTGTGTAGGGCCTTCTCTTGAGAATGGAGCTCAAGAGCCCTGAGAAAGAAAAAGGAATTGGATTTGTGTTTCTGATGTCCTGAGTGGGTGCTTAGAGCTACTGCCTAAAAAGGGGCGACAGTCAATCACAAACTTTAAAAGATCTAACCTGTCAGATGTTCTTCTAAATTAGAAGTATGGAAAAAAATGGATTAACTTTGTTAATACTTTCAGAATAGTCAAAATCAGGTTTTGGTGAACTGATGATCCCCCTTGCTCCTCCTTTCTTTAAACAATATAGAGAAAGTTATGCATACAACAGCTTGCCATGTGTATTGCAGGAGGAGAGAATAAGCCATTAAGTGGCTCCCTGTCACAGACCCTTCAATTAAAGGAGGGTGTGGGGAAGTCAATGGTCATGGCTGTCATTCCCAGATGTTTCAGGTATGTGAGAAGACCTCTAGTGAAAATCCAGAAGGCTCAAAAAAAACCAGGCAAGGAACAAAGTCAAAGACCATCATGAATGATCAGTCCCCAACGTCAGGTAACAGGCGTTATGCCTGTTCAATATTTTTATGCATGAGGTTAGCATTATTAGAAATAATAACAACATGTATCTAATAATACACGCAAACATTGGTTTTTAAATTGGAATATTTGGTAATGCCACTAAATATTTAAATACTCTTTAGCACAAGAGAACCTCAACAATGAGAACTATGAAGTATTATTTGTACTCCCTAGTATGTATAAATACACTGTCAGCTCCCTGCATTTTCATTTAGGATCAGAAACAGCTTTCCAGGGAGTTAGGTGCTGCTGCAAGTGTCAATATATGTTACTATTTATAGCACTATAAACTACATTTTGAGTTATATTGGTAAAGTTAAGCTTAGGTAGCAGTTCTAGCATTAATACCTTAATACAGAAATATTGCTATAAATGTAGTTTACAGTTCGGAACATAAACACAACTTCAGTGTTACTAATAAATCACCTTCTAGATTGCAGGGAAACACATTGCCAAAGTGTATTTTATGCAATACACAATGGAACAAAATGCAACAATATAGATGTATTTAAATTTCCCATTTTTACACTGTCACTCAAAAACTTTTCTTCTTCCTTTTTTTTCTAGCTTATCGATCTCACTAGCTTGTGATAGCATTTCAGTTGCTTTGCTGAGCCATTTTTAGCTTTTGCTTCTTTTTTTAAAAGCTAAATCAGAGCTCAAATGATTCAATCAATTTAGCTTTTTCAATTAGAAAAGAAAGTTAAAAGAAAACCCGAGGACATGATAAACTACCAAATTTTAGCCTCTAGGTTTTTTGTTTGTTTCCCCGCCCCCCCCCTAATATCAATAGCATCCTTTTACATAATAATATCCCTGATGTCTATGGTTAGAATTTTATTCATAGCAAGATAACTCCATTAATTTTAATAAGAGGCACAGTGTGAATTTACCGAAGACCGTTCATCAGGAAGCAACACACGTGGACAGGCAGTAACTCTTTGCGCCCTCATAGCTGTGGACTTCGGCAACACCCTGCAGCAGCTCTGTGATTGCAGTGGAAAAAGCTAAAAAAAATACATGACCTTTTGCAACACTGTGTGATACAGAAGGTGTCTGTGTGAGATCCAAAAAAGTCCAATCACAAAAAAGTCCATCACAGTCCCAGATTAAGACTGGTGTCCACTGTTTGAACAGATTAAGCCTTTTAAAAGGGTACTTCAAAAAAGCCAGAGGCTGCTCCAATGCAAATCAGTATCAACAGAAATGAATGAGGCGCTACGGGGGAGATTCAGATCACTTGAATCCTACCTAGGTGTATAAACTACACCTCCAAAAAAATTCAGAACATCTAGTTTCCACCATCAGATCTTCCTTCAGGTGATATGATTAGTCAAGGGTTTGGTTGCACTTCAGTGATGCCTATCATACTGGGTTTAAAAAGACAAGCGGGGCCAGGCTGCTACCCAAATTTTGCTGCAAGCGCGCTCATGGGTTACAAAGGAGCTTACATGAAGTGAAGTCCGAATCCTCACATCCTGTTCTGGCACTTACTTTAGGCAGGTCACTTGGCTTTTCCTTAGGTACTTTTGGTACCTATTTAACCTGACTTAGCTATATGTTTTGCTTTGAGTGTAGAGATACACTGCGCTTGAGTGTAGCCATCTGTAAAATAGGTATAAAAGAGTATGTAAGTTCAAGGGAAATGTTTCACAACAATTAATTTACTCATGCAAGAAGAGTATTTGGAGAATTTGACGGGAGATACTAAAACATGGTTAAAACCCATTCTCTTAAATGTGATTTTTTATTATCTTTTTCTTTCTTTTCTTCAAATTTAAGCTATCCACATATATTTTTTTTTAGGTCCATAATAGGCAGTCACTGCTAAAACAACTGGTAAGAGATAATCAGTAGACCTGAATAGTTGGGGTGATTGTCTGATTATTTAATCAAAACTGGTTTTAGGCACTTCATTAGGGCTTTAATGGCAAATGGCATCAAGCAATTAATTAGAAAAACCTGCAGACACCAAAAATCTTGTCCTGAAACACTTGTACCCTGCGCACACGCAATCCTTCTGGTCACACACCAAGAGGAAATGCAGCCTGTCGTGCTCTATTTGTGGCTACAAGTAACCTCAGCCTGCATCATTTAGGAACTGGTAGATCCCATAACTAATTGCCAGTATTGCAAAGGATTGCACAGAGAGTAAGCCACAGTCACAACCCAGCCATGATTTAATGTAAATATTCAGATGATGAACAAGCAGTGGGGTCACGGTCATGGATCTCAGAGCGGTTCTGAACCTTACTATCACATTTTCCTTTCTGTGGAGGGGCCGGTGGCAGGTGGAGCGATCTTTTCAATACCACAGAGACTTATTCTTAGTGCTACCAATAAGATTTTTGTTAACCTCATTACTGCTACTTCTGTTATTGTAGTAGTAACCAGCAACGGAGACAAAGGTAGGCAGAGGGAAGTAAGGCAGCGTACAAGCCCTTTTTTAACTGCTAAAAAGGAAAAAGGTGGTAATTCATTTCTGAACAGAGGCCAAAACTAATTTGGGGTATCTTGTATGTGCTTATTTTATTTACTAGAAACTCATTTTGCTCCTTAACATAGTCACGGAGATCTGCATGAACACAAAGATAAACCAAGGTCTTTAGAAACAGAATAAGGCACTTAGGGCTTGCAACCCCTTAGACCCAGAAATAACTGGGTCTTGCAATTATTCCTCACAATGCTGAAGCGTTGCATTGACCGTTCTTAGTGCAGGTATGAGCTTTTATTATTATAAACATATATTTTAAGAACAATAAGGAAGTGATGAATTGGCCACTTGCAGTTTTCTTGACAGCAAGGTGAAATGGTAGCTGCGGTGACCAGGGGATGTCCTGGTTCCTCCTTGCAGAAAGGTATTCAGCGCACGTAATAATTATTCATCCATCTCGTTCACACTAAAGGCATCGGCAATGCAATTTTAGCCTGATAATCAAGACCATATGACAAAAACCAAGGCCATTAGGGACCAATTTCAAGTATTCTCTGCAAGACAATGATTTTCCAACTGCACTTACATATGCTGAATAGTTACTTCTGCACGACTGCACCTGCTCTCATTTATGTAACCCTCCATCCTCTCCCCTTTTTTCCACCCCTTCTTTTCTTGTAATGCAAAGAAAGAAAGTTTCAAAGGATTGCTGGATTCTTCCTAGAAACAGGTTTGATTTATCTATATTTCTGGCCAGCCACATGCTGTGAGCAAATAAGAATCTGGCAAATGTAAAAGTTAGTTTGTGCTAATNGAGTATAGGATCAGCTTCTAGCCTTCTCTGTCAGCGATCAATCTTCTCTCTACAACTCTCCCCCCCACAGATTTTAAAAATAAAAAAAAAATAAAAATCTTATGAAAACTAAAATACATTTGGATTTCTCAGAGCAAAGATTTGGTCTACTAACTCACTATTAGAATGAAAAGAAATACTCCTGGATCATGTCCTTGCTCATATGTATTCTAGACCTGTTTTTTAGTTGTATCCTGTAATAATTTAGGGCAATGACATCAGAAAGATCAATGCAGCTGCATCCTAGTATTGAATTAATCTCACAGTACTATTGGTGTCTTCTGGAAACTACAGTACTGAATCCAAAGAAGGAAAATCTTGGCTTGCTAGAAACAGTCCTAATTTTTGATGGATAATTATCATGGTGTCCGGTAAAAATGACTACTTGATTTTTGAAATACTTAGCTATTGGGATGTTGTTCTTCTGTGCTAATCATGCATATTACCCAGGTCCAGGGTCTTGCTAATACTTGGGAATAACATAGGAGCTGAGAAGCAAAAGAAAATTCAAGAGAAGGAATGCTATTGCTATTTTTCACACCCTGTATGAGTCCCCCTAGACACACAAAAAAGCCAGTCATGTCTCAAAGCATCAAAAACCAGAACATCCTGAGGATGGTTAAGGATGAGATCTGGTTTTCCAAATTTCAAGGGCTTTACCAAAATGCTTAAAACCCCTCTACCACCTGCTTTTTAGCCATGGCTCCAAAATGAAATTTATATAGGTGGCATTTTTGCAGTATGTTT
>VYZW01049005.1:9417-42465 GCA_013401315.1 Balaeniceps rex
AGATATGAGATTCCTATAAATTCAATTATTGTTAAAGAATGATTTATATCTTAACAGATGTTAAAGCAAACGATTGAAATCCTTCAAAAGAATGAACTGATTTTCGATTCTGACTTCTTTTGCAAGTCTAATTTCTTCCAAACTATTGCTGGAATTTTCAAGTATTTTAAAACCATTTTTATAGCTGGTTTAAATGTGGGGGAAGATAAGATTCCATGTTTTGTTTTGTCTTTTAAATTTTTTGTTGCAACTTCAAAGTGTGGAAAAGCTTAACTCAGGTCTGGAGTGGACTATATTGCAAGTGACAGAAGTGCACCCATTACCAGGATAAGCGTTCGTTTCGGAAGTCTTCATAACGCACTTCATTTTTACAGCCATACTGTTTCTCTGCTGCAGGTTTATAAGGCCACAAATATCTACGTGGCTTTAACTGGCCTAGAAATCTGGACAGACGGTGACAAATGCCTCCTGAGTCGTGCTGCAGGATTCACTCTGGACAGTTTCTCAAAGTGGCGTCTATCAGATTTATTAAAGAGGAAAAGGAATGACAACGCTCAGCTAATCACGTGTGTATCATTCTGTTTCCTATTTGCATTTCCAAGTATGTTAAAGGAATTTGCTACCAAAGAAATTGGTCACCAACCCATCAGAGACGCTGTCTATACTGAACCAGATTTCATGCTTTCCCATACCAGATTGTACTAATTCTAGGACAAAAAGATAAATGCCTGCTCTCGTTTCTTGCTTTTATTTTCTTCATGGAGCACGATCACCTGCTAGGACATAGTATCTAATCTTTCTATCTGAATCCCTGCAAAAACAGGCAACGTGGACTTTTGCTACATCCCAGTCTCTCCTTTTCCCTGCTCCGGTCACAGAACAGTTGAGTGTCCTGAAGACTGCAGCATAGTCTAACAACCTAAGGAGCCATGACATGAAGTTTAACAGCTGGGAAATGCAGGTTGCCAAACCAAACCGGCACTCACTTCGCTCTTCTGGCTCATGTTCAATGGCCCTGATTCATCCAAACACTTTGCTACATTTAGAGCACTTCATCAACCTCTTGACACTCAAACAGATGCTTTAAGTCTGATGAACAGCAACGTGATTTAAGCAAAACTTTAAAGTGGAAAGTGCATTCAATTGTTTTCTGATTTCCGTGATCTTAAGCATGTCCTCAAATATCATATTAAATCAGGGATGCAAACTAGAGCTGGAAAAGAATATGTGCTTAAAGCCTTCAGCCTGGTTAAGAAAGCAGACTTGACGTCAGATCTGCTTCCTGGGCACATCATTGCACTTCACTCTGCCCTTCTTCTTCCTTACAGAGGCTACGACTTCGAGGGGACAACGATTGGACTAGCCTTTCTAAGATCCATATGCAGCGATACATATTCTGCAGGTATTATTCAGGTCAGATTTATTTTTATTTTATTTTTTAAAGGCTTTTCTATGGTTTTTACTCAACCAGCAAAGAACATTTATGAAAATCATCAGGTGTACGACACTTTCAGTTCTCTGTCTGGTTCACATCATTATTTTATTAGACTGTAGAAATTCACAGTCAGAGATTTTATTTTAAATGAAGTGCAGAGGGTAAAGAAAGCATACGCAAAGCACGGTATCTGTGTTATCTAAACACCAACATCAAACTCTGACATCTGTATTTGAGTGCCAGGCCCCAACAGAGTCAAAAGGAGAGAAATACGTGATTTTGTGCCTCTACCTTAAGGTTCCCTGTTTTGAACAGGGAATTGGTTCTGACTGTCATAATGCATATCATCAGTTTAGCCACTTAATTACAGCTGCCTAAATGACTGTACTTAAACTTCAGCCTGAAGAGGAACACAGATCCAAAGCTTTACCAACAACACCGGGAACTCAACTGCTGCACCCAGCTTCAGAGGCCGGGCTTGTTGGTAAGGGGAATAACCAACATGAAATTCCAGCTTTCCCACACCATAAGGAAATCCTAGGATGATCGTAAAAGCAGAATGCTTTTCAAGGTGCGGGGATGCATTTTGTAGCAGCGTAATTTGCAACACCGTACTGGAAGAGTATGACCAGTACGCTGTGTCTCATGCTTTACGCATTTCCACTACCACCTGCTGCTTATACGTCTGGATTTCACCCAAAAGAGCGGGACTTTTCCTTTCCTCCCTCCCACCAAGCAGCACAAAACACCAAGGTAAGAGCGAAGATGGAGCACAGCATCTGCCTTTCCATGCACACATAACACTGTACACAATAGTTACCTTGGTGTAATGAGTAATAATTATATCGCACCCACGTAATTACCCGAATCACAGAGACAGCTATCCAGAGAGAAGATTAAGAGTTTCAGATGTTCAGTTGCCCTTGACACTCAGTTGTTCTTGGCAGTCTAAGTTCCTCATGTTTATTTAAAAACTAATTAGACCAATTTACTCATGTTCATTAGTGGTATCATCTCATTGCTATTATAATATAACCCAGCATAAACTGTGGAATAGACGCATGCATGGATTGAACAACGTATCAATCCTTATGTAGCAGTAAGGATAATTTCACTTGAAGAAAAATTGTCCTATTTCTTAGCCACATGGCTTCTCTGATGTTCCTACTTGTTCTAAAATCCTCATAGAAATAGCAGCCTGTTCTTATCTCTACAGGATCACAACAGAAACGAAATTGCAGTTGCAGCTACCATGGCGCATGAAATGGGACACAACCTTGGCATGAGTCACGACACCAGTGCCTGCACGTGTAATGATAAAGTTTGTATCATGACAGATACCGTCAGGTAAGAGTTTGTATACAAAGGCGAAGGTGTTAATGCACAGGGCAGTTAAGGATGGGATTTGAATAAACTGCCAGTTTCCAAAATGGAGCAGTAATTATTTTTGTTCTCTGAGATTATTCCATTCAAATTATATAAAAAGAAGAGAAAAATTAAGACATTCCAGGCCCTTGTAAGACATTCCCAGATAGATCCCCCCCTCCCCCCAAAAAAAACCAAACTGCACCACCACCTTTAGTCACTTTAGCTTTGCACGTGTAGCAGAGGCCTTCACATTAAACCATGAATAAGTTCTTCCTTACAATGATGACAGCACGAAACTGCTGTGGTATCTCAGATGACAGAGCTTCCCCAAGATTTACCGAAAGTACACTTTTGTTCTCTACCCTGAAGATGTCTCCTGTGAAAGCTGCACCAAGTGCTTGCACCTTCAATAAACACCCATTAGACAGGAATTCAGCTCAATTTTCATCTCTAGTTGAACACCCTGTGCCCCTGCTGAACAGCCCAGTGGAAAACTAATGCCTGAAGCATCCAGGCACAAACTGTGTACACCAGGCTTAAATCGTTGAGATGCGGGATTTATTATATGCAGTGTTTACATTTAGTACATTAATTTTTTCTGATCTGTTTGCTTCCACTTTTTTTTTAGCTATAAGTAGGAGATATATATATATTGATAAATACAATGGCTATTTAGAAAAATGGTTGCACCCAATAATTAGGGGGATGGTCACTTGTTTAATTTCTCTTGTAAAGGGTATTGCTCCTCCTTGCCTATGCCGATCCCAATATAAATCCTCCTGCTTTCTCAATATAGTGCTATCATCCCCAAGAAATTCAGCTCTTGCAGCCTCCAAAGTTTTGAGAAATACATGTTGAGTGACATGCCAAAATGCTTAACAAACATCCCAGATATAAGCAGCATCATAGCACCTCCATCCTGTGGAAATGGCTTCGTGGAAAAAGGAGAGGAATGCGACTGTGGTACTCCTGAGGTATCTGCATAATTGGGAATAAAATAATACTTGGAATAGGCAAAGAGTTTTATTCAGGCTGTACAGTAGCTGATTTCTGTTAGTTTCTGAGGTGGCCAGTGCAAAGCTAGCTGAAATAGTTCTGTAGAAACTGCGGTCATCAAATTGTTGATCTGTAGTGCAGTCACCCCTATAAAGTGCATGCTAAATGGGGGGAAAGACGACGGCATGGTTTGTCACGCTGTGTTGACAGAGGAACTGAAAATGATGAAAGGCCATACATATGAAACCATCTCAGCAGAAATAAGCAAGTTCCCCGCACATCTTCTATCAGCACTTTCATAATTAAATACACTTTGTGTTCTTTATGTGCTCACTCACAACAGCTGGCAGGGCTTCTAGTGAAAATGGTTTTCAGGGAAGCAAAGTGCAGGTCCAAGCTGTCCTCCCCTCCCTCAATAACCAAGTACAGGATGGTTTGTTGAGAACGCAGTACAGAGGGGAGGGGACCAAACCCCAAAGCAGGGTACCAGAGCTCTGACTGCTGATTCTGTCACAGGAGTGCACAAATGACTGCTGCAACCCCGAGACGTGCAAACTGACGGCAGGTTCCATGTGTGCACACGGAGAGTGCTGTGAAAACTGCCAAGTAAGACTCCTTTTAATCTCTAGCTTCTGATATTTTCCAGGGTATATTTTTTTTGCCCGTGAGAAAGCAGCAATACACCTTTCAAAAGAACCAATCCCCTTTACTTGTAATTACTGACATAGCACTGTAATGACACACTTTGTCCGTCCCAAACTACACCACAACTATCAATTTACTCAATCTTATAACATCCTGCAGAAATGAGCATTTTGATTACCCATTTTCTCCTGGAAAGAAAAGCTGAGGCACCACCAGGCAAAAATCTTGTCAGTTGACATAACCAACTCATGCAATTTATACAGTTAGGATGAGATTTGTCTCCCCTAATTTTAGCCCTCTAGTTCAGTGTGATTTTTAAATGGCATGGAAGAGCGTATGTTAACTGTGGCATTGCTTTCCTCCCACTTCAGTATAAAAAACCAGGCGCTATTTGCCGAGCAGTTAAGCATGACTGTGACCTGGCTGAGATGTGCACCGGCCTTTCTGCGAATTGCCCAGCAGATCGATTCCGTGTGAACGGACATCCCTGCAACTACGGCGAAGGCTATTGCTACATGGGAAACTGTCCCACCCGAGAAAACCAGTGCAAAGCTGCTTTCGGACCACGTGAGTACAAGTTGGCACTGAAAAAAATCAAGTTGCCTAGGTCAAAGGAGAGAGACAGAGGTAGGCTTTGTCTGCTTGCACATCATCAAAGACCTTTTGTAAATCAGGAACAGCATGTCTATATAAATGAGTTCTAGTTTGTAGCATACACTATTATTTTTCTATTTAACACTGTAAGTGATTATAATCATGTGAGCTGAAGCTCAGAGCATACAATGCAATGTATTTCTAGAGAAATGGGAAGTGGTACGCGTATTCCTCTTTTGCATAATGTTTTTAAGATAATTTTGGAATGGAACTAGGCGAGTATTCTTTGCTTAATAGAAAGAGGAAATGTCTGTATCGCAAATTAATGTCCAAATTTAGCATGCCTTTATGTTTCTGAAGGCGTGTGGTGGCTTACCCTCTTCCCAGTCCTAAACCATCTCCAGTTCTGACTACGTCCCTTCTCTTAGACAAGGTCTATTGGTTTGTGCTGGATAGAGAGAGAACACGCAAGGATAGGTTCTGCTGTGTGTACACAATAACACTGCAGAATTAACACGTGAAGTGCCAGAGCCATTTAGGCCCATGGGTGTCTTCACTGGGAAAGGCCATTTCCTAAACAGGTAAAGGAAAATCAATATTATTAGTTTTCACAGGTAGAGAACCTGAACTAATCCCATTGCATTTTCCTTTTTCACAGAGGCTACTGAAGGTGCAGCCTCCTGTTACCGGATGAACGAGAAAGGGGTATATTATGGATACTGCAGAAAAGAAAAAGGTAGTCACGTCCCGTGTAAAAAAAAGTAAGCACTGTGTTACAGAATTTGCTGGGATTTGGGAAGAGAGACCATTCCTATTCAAATTAAGAGACAGAAGCAAACAGCGCACTATTTTAGGTGGCACATACGTCCATGTGTCCCTTCTTTTTGTTCAGTTTGAATATTGTGGTAAAGACAATTCTGAGAAAACTAGTTTCCAAATCATGATATCAGTCTGAGAAAGAGCAAGTGTGTACACCCACATGTGCAAGCCTGCTTGTGAAGATGACTGCGTGTGTGTGCACGCATGTGCAGGTAAGTACAGGGAAGGAATTTTTGGACAGGGAACTTGAACCTCAGAAGTTGAGGACAGGTCAGTTCAGTACTCATTTCTGCAAATTACTGCGGGTTCCCTAATACGCTCACGAGGAATTAAGAGCCTTCCACCTTCTACTCACAAACCGACCTGAGAACACCACAAACCAAAATTCCCTTCTGCAGCTATTTCTTTTGAGTTCCTGTATGGACGCAACAAATTCAAGCTGGAGGAGAGACCAGCTCAGACAGTTTTGCTGTGCCACGTCGTCGTTCTAGCAGCTCTTGTTCTTCCAGAGATATAATGTGCGGAAAGTTGTTCTGTACTGGGGGGAACGAGATGCCTCGGGACGGGAGCCTGGTGACTTTTGGGTCCTGCAAAGCAAGTTTTCCTAGAAATGAAGAAGTGGACCTAGGGATGATTCTTCATGGAACGAAGTGCGGGAATGGGATGGTTAGTAGAGAAAAGCTTTTCTCCTTATTTTTTCCGCTCTTTCAGTCTTGCTTGTATCATTAGCTCTTTTACCAGACAAGATAGATTTTAAACAGGGAAGACTGAAGTGGACACTAAACTTCTGCCGTTCTTATTTGCCATACCTTCTGCCTTACATCTACCACAAGTCAGTAGCAAAGCAAACAGGAACCACTATCGTTCCAACTTCTTATGCTTGACTGTTGTTGTCTTATTTTTCAGTGACACGAATCTACGTGCCAGCAGAAACATACCTTTGTATGAAGGGTTAAAAGATTGTATATATATTACTATTTTTAATTATTTCCGTAATGGATGTGTTAGGCATCACTGAATGCTATGTCCAATTCCTTTGCTATATATTTCTACTTGGGAGGGGCAGAGAGCATGAAGGATTGAAGAGGAGTGGAAAGCAGTGATGTCTGTACATCTCTGTCACTCCCCTTTGCTATAAAATACCCAAAGGTCGAATGAAAAATTATATCCGCATCTCAAACTCCTAATGCAGGTTTAAGTGATTCGCAGACCTGTTTCTATGCCTCCTTTTACTCTTCATCACTTTACACAATAACGTGCATGTTCTGAAAGCTATCAATCACTTTGGTGACATTTGCCCTGTACATTTCAGGTGTGCAGCAATGGAGAATGTGTTTATGCTGAAGATGTCTTTAGATCAACCAACTGCTCTGCCAAGTGTACTGGACATGCTGTAAGATATGAGCATTTGATGCTACTAACTTAAAAAAAAAGAAAATTATGCATATCAGCTACAGACCTTATTGATGACAGTACTTAAGTCATTGGGAGATGAATTTTCAAAATTTGTGGAGTCAGAAGCTTCTTGTATTTTTATGAAAGCAAATCTAACCTGATACAGCACCGATATTTTTGCTAAGGATATCACAGGAGATGGACAAAGGATCTGTGTCTAGCCCTGCCTCTGAGCCACAGTATCACAGCCATTCTTTTTCAGGCCATCTTCTGTTTCGGGAAGATAACTTGTGCTCATCTTATTTGAGCATTCAGAGACCTACAGACGTAACTCTGCTGCTTCATGCCTTGTACTGCAGCTTTCACTGCAAAAACACCTGCAAAAGGCACACGACAGCAGTCAGGCCTGCCCTTTACTGTGCAAAGCTGCTCCTCTCTGTGCTAAATTTTGGTCCAAGTGAAATGAGAGGGGGTTTCCAGACCTAGCTTCAATAAACTTTCAGGACCCAGACCCAGAGCCACTGAAATTTTATGACATCGCAGCTTCACTCATATTTCCAACCTGAAGATATTCCTGGCTTTGTGCTTCCTTAGGTGTGTGACCACGAGCTGCAATGCCAGTGTGAAGAAGGATGGGCACCACCAACCTGTGACAGCTCATCAGCAGTTACCAGTAAGTGCTCTATGGCCACACACTGGGTATGGCCACCCACCGGCTGACGGGAGCTGCTTTAACTCCTCTGAAACAGCTCTAACTTGCACTGTGTGCCAGACTGCTCCTTTGCAAGTATTGCACATCTAGGTCTCTGATTTCTGCGCACCTTTAAGTCGCTGCAGCTTGTATGAATGACTAGAGCAAGCTATTTGTCTTTCTAACCTGACAGAAGTGATACACCCAGGTGATCATTTAGAGTAGCAGGCTTTTCCTTTCTCCATCCTGAGATAACGAGCACACCATATTAGCTCCCTGTCAAATCTGAGTGGAGGCAAGCTCCCAGAAGTTTTGCTGTGAGGGAGGCAGGCAAGTTCATTTCTTTATCATCTGCATGGAGCTCGCCTTTAACTGCTCTACCTCTGAAGGAAAACACTTTGTGTACAGATTTCCATGTGTGTGGGAGAAAAAAAATTTAAGCCTTTGTTATTAAATATTTTTGTCCTCTCTCCACACTCACTAGAGCACCGTCAGCTCTCAACATCATGACTTGGTTGAGATTTTAAAATAGCCTTGTTGAAGGAAAATTGTGAAGCCTTAGTTGTGTACAATGCTGTCGTGGTTTAACCCGGGGGGGAAAAAAGTAAGATTTGTGGGTTGAGATAAAGACAGTTTAACAGGACAGAAAAGGAAGGGAAAATAGTAATATACAAAATAAGTGATGCATGATGCAATTGCTCACCACCTGCCAACCAATGCCCAGCCAGTCCCCAAGCAGCAGCCCCCCAGCCAGCTTTCTCNGCACCGTCCCCCCAGCCAGCTTCCTCCTCCAGCCAGTCCCCAAGCAGCAGCCCCCCAGCCAGCTTTCTCCTCGTTCATATACTGAGCATGACGCCATATGGTATGGAATATCCCTTTGGGCAATTTGCCTGTCCTGGCTATGCCCCCTCCCAGCTTCTTGTGCATCTCCAGCCTTCTCAGTCGGCAGACCATGGGAAGCTGAAAAGTCCTTGACTTAGTGTAAGCACTACTTAGCAACAACTAAAACATCAGTGTGTTATCAACATCATTCTCATACTAAATCCAAAACACAGCACTAGACCAGCTACTAGGAAGAGAATTAACTCTATCCCAGCTGAAACCAGGACAAATGCCAAAGGCCTGTGCCCAGTTTGGGGTAACACCCTTTGAGAAAGAAGAAAGGAATGACAATAAAATTATCTTTGAGGATGGATGGAAAGGGCTAGGTTTGTTTAGCCCAAGGGCAGCTCAGGCAATAACCACAGTCTTCAAATATGGCAAAAATGGCAGGAATACATTGCCTTCCATCACCATTTGTGGCAGAAGCAGCCGTAAGCTTGAGCAAGAGTGAGGACAAATAAGGTCCAGACCTTGCGAAAAAAATTACTTTGCCAATAGTCATGATGGGAAACTGCTTAGTAATAGTGCATCTTTTAAGAAATAGCAACTTGTGTTCTCTCACCCTGACAGGCTTCGCTATTGTTGCCGGTGTCCTTGTTGTCCTCGCTGTCACAGCAACTGCAGCAGTGTTACTTATCCACTTCCGAGTATTCAAGAAGAGGTAAAATGCTTACCCCCGTTGAGGGGGAAAAAAACCTAAAGCCAAGCAACTTCTAGGTAGGTTTTACACTGGGGTTTTCAAAGGGGTGGAGGGAATTAGACACTGGAAAGCCAAGCAAGTTGGTCCATGACCTTGTTTGAGCTGTTTCAGAAATCCCATAGTTGAGAGAGAACTGAAGACTTGAAGCTGTAGCTCTCAAGATTAATCCTACTAAAACAAGGAGGAGAAAGAAAGAAAGAAAGAAAGGACATGGCTATATAACACACCACTAGGAGTAAGGCAGGCATTCAACTTTAGCGGGTTTTTTTACTTCAATCAGGTTAAGATTTACAGTTATATGTAATATTTGCATAGCTGCCAGACCAGAAGGGGACGTGGAGCCACAAACCAAGTCTTTGTGGATCAAGAACAAAGACACAGTGAACACCCTGTCCTGGTGGTACCTGCCCAGAAGGTAAGAGCGGGGAGGCGCTGGGTCAGCTATAGTCTCCCCGGGGCTGTAACTGAGGGGCCAAAACATCAAAACTCATCAGCCAAAGTGCTCTACATTTCCAGGAGAGCTTCAAAAGGCTTGTCTAGGGCTGAGAGGACAGTGCTGTGAATCCCAGCATGAGGAGGGAGTGTAGAAAGCACATGGCACTAAGTCCCTGGGTAGAACACAAGCCTGCACATTCCCATGGGAACACGTGGATGCACACATATGCAATACGTATACAGGGGCAATATGTTTTATATTCTCTTCTTTTACAGCCTGTCATAAGGCCAAAAGGTCCCCCACCTCCTATTCCTGCTACCAAACCAATCTCTTCTCACACAGGAGAGATTTTTGTAAGTATAACCCTGCACCTTTTCACATCTTTCATCTGAGTTGCAAATGACTTTCAGTTGCCAATTAGTATTTTCACTGACTATGATTAAAAATGTCACAGACATTCAAACCACATATTCTTTCAGGTAGGAATCACCTTTTTTGCCGTATAATCCTAAACTGCACAAGATACTCTTAATCTGTGCCAAGGATTCCTGTATGCCATCACAAGCAATCTCATTAGCAACAGCACATGGACTCCAAACCAACAGGGATTTCAGGTGTAAACACAATGCAAGCGATGAGCATCTTTGCTACTACAGACGTCTGCAATGGTCCCTGTATTGTGGAGATCTGGTAGTCTCTAAAGATGCCACCTGTGAGGGAATCTCCATCAATGTGCATATATATATATCTATATATATCTTTTGAATTCTTAAAAAAATTTGGAAACCAGAAGAATATGAATATTTGCCATTAATAAACCCAAAGCATCCTACTTAAATGAAAATGCCTCCCTCAAATATTTACCACCTCAGCATTTGAGCCCCCTGCCCACCTGATACAAGGATGTAGAAACCATCTTCACACTAGCAACCTAATTGCACGGTACTGCCTGCATAAAGAATGATGGATCAAGACTAAATAATAAAATAAAATAAAGAACCCCCACATATCAGCTTGATTATAAAAACACATTTAAATCCCACTGTTTTTAGACATGCTTTCCTCAACACGCACCTTGAGCACGTGATCAGCTTTAGCTTCCTAAGCAGTCTATTTGAGCATGGGTACTTGATATACAGATGAATTTACCCATTGAGAATAGCTCAGTGGTCTTCTGAAACGGGAGATCTATACCCCTTGTGTATTTATATTATTGTGCCTTCTTGTATGTGGACAGATTAATGTAATTCACCCCTAGCTTTTCCACCAGGAAAATACTGTAGTAAATATATGAGAGAGCAGTAGCAGCAGCTGAGCTCCTGAGGAGCTCTCAGGAAAGCCTAATGACATTTAAACTACATTTTTGTTATAGGCACCAGAGAGAAAACCTGCTCTTCTCCCAGTTCCCAAAGGCAAACCTCCACCTCCACCTCCACCAAAGGTAACCTGAGTTCAGATGCGAACAGCAATTCTTTCAGAATGTAATTCGTTGAAACTGCACCGGGCACACTGATTTGTTTAACTCTTTCTTTTTCCACATAGGCTTTAAAACCTCCAATTAATCCCAGAGTATGAAACTTCTGAAGTAGGGCTGATCAAGATACATGAAATTTTCAGGGACAATTTGTTTGTCCCTTGATTCCTCCACTTTTGGCAAAGGCAACCAAGATAGTCTTCCTGTTCTCTTTTAAAAAAAGAACAACTGATTGACAGCTGCTTTGAAAGAAAAAGTTTGGTTTTCAAACAGCGAGGAACTCTTTGGTGATGACATCAAGCTACTGCCCAAAAGGATACGAAGCAGAATCGCTACTTGCACTGAGGTGTAGACTGGGAGTAAGTTACGAAAGCTGCTTAACACATCCTAACTCCTAGGCCACCACCGCAAGATGTGGCTGCAATGGGATGCCCTGCATCTGCACTGCTTTTCTGGGTACAGACCTGAGATGACCAGGGAAAGTATGGCTACTATATGTTTGTAAACTGTGAACTTCTTGCTACATTTCTGGATCTTTGCCAGCCCTCTCTGCAGCAACAGACCAGACCTTCTCCTTCATGTGCAAGTTGCAAGTTCTGGAAGAAGAAAAGTCCTTCCTGCCCTTTGGAGAAAATTTTGTGTCCTCAAGGCCTGAACGAGCCTTGGAATAGTAAGATTACACACTGGAAATGCATTGATTCTGGAAAGATCCTTTTGGATCGGATTCTCTCATTAATCCTCAGATTACCTGTTAAACAAGATTCCTCTGTTGAGTAGGTAGGACTGGAGATACGCTCAAAAGCAAAGCACGCAGGAGTGAAACCACTTGCTGCCTGCAAGTGCTCCCAGAGCTCAGGCTGTGCCAGTTTAAAAAGAGCTCCAGCTGCCACCATCACACTTGGACAGAAAAATTTAGAAAAGCACAGTCAACAAAATCCTTAATCATTTATTTCATTTGCCCCTCAGCTCCAGAAATATCTGAGTACTTCTCCCTTCCAGGATATACACACCTTGCTGTTTTCATTTAATTGCCCTTGCGCCGGGGTGTGTTATTGTAAAGTTGCTAATGAGAACTAGGCTGGGCACAGGGGTTTGTTATTGTGGGACAGCATCGCAGCATGAGGCTTTGCACACTGGTTTACTACTGAGGGGTTCTTCATTCGTTCTGGCCTGTTGGCATCAGCATTGTTGACACTACTGGCCTGCTGGCATCGATCTGCATGATACTGTTGGCATTGATGTTAATAATACTGTGAGGGTGCTGGCACCGATGCTATTGTTACCGTTGGCACTGCTATTATTCATGTGGTTGGCATCAATATTTTTAAGTTAAAGCACACAGAAGTGTTTTTCAAGGAACAAAAATTTTACCGGGGGGAGAAGAAAAAAAAAGGGGGGGGAGGGGGAGAGAGAGAAACAAAATTGCCCTGGACGCAAAGTACTCAAGATTTTATAGAGGTTCCAGTTTGAACTGGATTTGTGTTTGGATCAGGATCAAAATCAGAACACAGATCCAGATCCATTACACTGTGGCTCAGGAAGGCAGTTTCCAGCCCTTGGGCATAGTGGCTTTGCTAGAGAAGACCACATGGCTGCCAAACTACCAAAACAAGGGCTGGGGCCTCGGGCCAGCATTGCGCATACTAACCTTTACCTGTGCTTGGTTCTGACCAGGGTCTATTAGGACTTTTTAAAAAGCGCAATCCTCAGAGGGCCTGACACCTTCTACTCAAGTTCACAAACCAGCTCACACCTGCTGAAGAACTGATCCACGTCATCTTGTTCAGATACTGAACACATAACTGTACAGTTACTTTTCAAATGCACAGCCTTGTTATTTACCGTGACTGTTACTGCAGCTGCATGCTGTGGATCCATCATCTCTGGTACAGAAATGCATATAAAAACCCCAATTTCTTCTTCTGGGCTAGGCTTGCTTTGAGGTTGCCAATCAAGTACTGTATGTTCTGCAAAACACAGATGTGATGAAATTACAGTCTTAGGAGTGAAACTACAGTTTGAGGAGTGAGGTGGGTTTTTTGTTTTAGGATAGATTTTATTGGAAGAGCATAGCTTGCTTCCGCTTTGGATAATTGCTTCTTTATTCAAGTCAGTGTTGTGGTTTAACCCCAGCCGGTGACTGAGCACCACACAGCCGCTCACTCACTCCCCCCTCAGTGGGATGGGGGAGAGAATCAGGAGAGAAGTGGGAAAACCATAGGTTGAGATAAGAACAGTTTAATAATTGAAATAAAATAAAATAGTAGTAATAATAATAATAATATACAAAGCAAGTGATGCACTATGCAATTGCTCACCACCTGCCAACTGATGCCCTGCCAGTCCCCAAGCAGCGGCCCCCCGGCCAGCTTTCCCCCAGCTCTATACTCTGAGCACGACGCCGTATGGTATGGGATATCCTGCGGGTCAGTCGGGGTCAGCTGTCCTGGCCGTGTTCCCTCCTGACTCCTTGTGCCCCCCAGGCTGCTCGCTGGTGGGGTGGCGTGAGAGGCAGAAAAGGCCGTGACTCTGTGCAAGCACTGCTCAGCAGGAACGAAAACACCCCTGTGTTATCAACACTGTTTCGAGCACAAATCTAAAGCATAGCCCCATACTAGCTACTATGAAGAAAATTAACTCTACCCCAGCCAAAACCAGTACAGTCAGAAATGGATTTTAATCTATCTGTATTTGACTATGGTGTAAAGATTCAGAACTTATTTTTTATGAACTGTAATTAATGTATTTACAAAGATTTCTGTATTAAACTGAAGGTAGTTGTTTCGGTTTTTAAATATCATCATTTGCACATGAAACACATGACAATAGCATAAAGTGGGATCATTTATAACCTTGCCAAATCCCTAAACCTCCCAATTTGGACCAAAAAGATCATTCACGGGTATTGCCAAACCCTGCCAAGTTAGCCAGTAAAGCTGAACTACATTTATAAGGGTTGACAAGATATCATAATTTTTCTGCCACCTTAAAATCTATTTCTTCATCGTTTCCAACCTTTTCCACTTTGTGAGCACTCAAGAATTTTCCAAGGATATAGAGATTTGAAGCAAGCTAAAGTCTAGAGACTTGCTTTTTCTTAATTACTTTTCTAAGATCCAACTCCCAAACCATGGAGCTTGGGCTTACTTTCTCCTGCAGAAAACCAGTACAGGCTCAAACCTCCTCAATATCCGAATACTTTCAGTAAGCAAAGCCTGCACCCCAGCACCCAGGCAGAGTGCGAGTGCTGTACTGAGACCAAGCATCCATCTTCAGCAGTGACTTGCAGTAGAAACCTAAGAAAAATATGTAAGAGCACACACCTATAGCAGTTTATGATTTACAACTCTTCTTGGCCCCCTGCACCCATAGGACAGGTGACCATATCTCCCGCGATGGAGCACATGTTCTGTCCTTCCAGCCAGGCCTTGCACAAAAGGGCTGTCTGTAGGTGCAACCTACTGTTCCGTTATGCAAACATGACATCTACTGTTAAAAAGCCTCTACTGCAAGAGGAACGTGAACCCAAGAAAAAACTGAAGACATCTTCAGCACTCCAGTTGCCAAGAGCCTGCAGTACGTAGCCCCAGAGGGCTAGTACATCATCAGATGCATTTCCCTCTGCAGGCTCACACTTTTCACTGAATTGCAATAGTTTGATCTGGGTCCAGCTGTTCCCTTATTCCTGGTTCAGGGTCCCTTGCTCAGCATGACTTCCCACACACAGTACAGCAGAGCAGCAAGCCCACCTTATAGTAAGATACAGAAGGGATTTTGGCACAGTGCAATCACCACCAGTGAACTGACACTGACTGAATTTGCATTTGCTATGCAGGAGCCATGTGCCGGACCCTTGTCTTGCTCCCAGCCCAAAAGCAAAGCAGTTTACTACTGGTTTTGGGGTAGGTGGTTTGTTTTTCTTAGTGTGAGTGAGCACTCCACTCCTCCATCTCCTCTTACTCCTTGGGAAAACAAAAATGTCTTTTTTTCCTGTTTCTTTTCAATCTCTGAATTTACCACCCTCTTTCATCCCTCTTTTCCCTCCCTCCCTCAGTCTCTGAGGGATGGTGCTACCCAGAGAGAACAAACCTTTTGCTCTTTGCACCCTCAAACCAATCTTCACTGTGAAGAGATTTGGGGGGTTCTTGAAAATAAGGCACACACTGGACCATCACAACAGACCAATTTCCTCAGTAGTTTCTAACTGGCCCTCTGAATTGTCCACTTTGCTGTGCAAATTCAACACTGGCCATTAGAGGGCAATGGGGCATGGAAGATTCTCTTGCTTGCTATCAACGACTGCTATCACCTCAAACGAATCAATTCTGAATTTACTGCATCCTCTGACCTTGGGCTATAGATTTGGGAGAGGTTACCAAGGAAGCCAGGAAGAGTGGGGAGATTGGAGCACGCTCAGATTTTCAGACACAGAGGCACCAGACAACTAATAAATAGGCTAAACCCAACCCTTCAAACATGACACCATAGACAGTACATGCTTTAAGCTCTACACAGCAAGAGGCACTCCTAATTGGTTCAGGTTTTACTGACCAGAAAACAAAATGATGTCCTACCAGCCGCTTATCAAAATGAATAATAAATGTCACTTGTAACTTGAAATTAACAATTTTCTTCTTTTGCTTCCTTATGCCAGTAGATCTTTCATAGCCTCATAGTACTGCATAAATCATTACCATCTTAACAAATAAGTGAATAAAAGGCTGCAGGTTGAATCCACTGAGGTGCAAATCAGTGAAAACTCACAGAAATATTGAAGATTTCCTAGCTGACAGAACCTAAGAATTCAGACCTTACTGTCTGCCTGCCACCCAGCTGGGCCTAATGGCTCTCCAGTGCTACACAACAAACAGCTCTTACTATGAACGGCCTTTGCCGCTGGCTGATAATATCAGTAAATGTGAACCTCAGACATCAGCTACTTAGTGTTATTTACCAGTGGCTGAGAAGCGCCAGTCTTTAATCATCAGTTTATTGATAACTTCCCGAGTACAGCATTGCTGGATGCTTCTAATCTTCCTCTGGTGCCGAGGAAATGGGAGGCCCTAGGAAAGGAGCAGGATCTGTCTGCCGGGTTGCCAGCAATTGCCCTGGCCCCCGGATCACTTTAAAGCAATCTTCAGAAAAGTGGCACAGATATTAACAGGCTGTTACTGACATTAGATCCATAAATAATACCACATAATGCATGGCCCTGGCCTTTAGAAGGTCTAGGGGAAAAAAAAGTAGAGGCTGAAATATTGATGGATGTGTCTGCAAGAGCTATTAAAAAAGGGAAAACAGTTTCCATGGGATTAGTCTAAGCCACTGCACCCAGGACCAGAGGGAAACCTTGGTCACATGCCTGACAAAATAGATCTGAGTGTACAGCACCAAGCAACAGGATAAATGAAAAGAATAACACAACTTCAGCAGGACTTCAGAAGTGGAGGCATCCCCCTTCAGCAGTCAAAAACCGTTGTGAAAGACCGGAGAACTGTTCTAGCAAGCCTCAGTACAGGTGAGGACAGAGCTCAGGTGTGCTTACTCTGTGCTGCAGATACAGAAAAGATCTCTCTCTCATATCTGTCCATGCATGGAGAGAGAAATGAGCCGCTCCCTGCCATACAGTGAATCTATTTTTTCATGTCCTTAAGTGCACTGGAGTAATGTATTTTCCATGTTACTTTTTGCAGCTATCACTGAGAGATGTGTCCCTGAATCCCATCAGTGGGTAGGTCCATTTAAAGTGCTGCAGTGCTAAACATGTTTTATAAATTAGCTCATCCAAAAATCCCTGCTACCCAGCCCCATTCTGTGATGAGGCTTCATAACAGTAGAAAACCCATGAGATGGCTTGAACAGAGGAGAAAAAAAAAAACCATAGCATGATCTCCCAGTCAAGGTACTGAAACAGATGAACATGATTCACCCCCTTCAGAGACACCGACTGAGCACCTACATGCTTTGCTAGAGGCATCTAACTCTGTTACGAGTCCACCCCTCTCCATTCTGTTTACGACACCTTTGCTCCCGACACACACACCTGAGAACAGCAAGAAAATTCCCACTGCCTAGGTGACATTGCTCATGTAGCTTCAAGCCACATTTCAAGGCAACAGACCCTCTTCGATTCTCAGACGGCGCTACGGGATTGACTCCCACCGCACCAGTGGTCAGATTTCTTGGCACTTAGCAGCTGCAGTCAAGGGTTGGCTTTTCAGAAGAGTTTAGCATCTTCCACACACCCAGCACATTAAGCTCACTCACCTGGAAATTAAATTCCAGCCTTAAGTTCCTTGTGCTTCAGCTTTGCATGTTCAAAATAAGGACAGCGGCTCCTCTTTCCTCTCCCCGTCTCCCTCATGTCTCAAAGCTCAGAGGCCCTCACTTGCCCCCGCTGACTGCAGAGGGGATGCCCAACCCCATTTCTGGGCTGAGCCCATTGGGATTGGTTATCTAACCTCCATGCTGCTTGCACCTTTCTGGACCCCCCACTCTCTTTTTTTGTGAATTTCTAGTAGCCCACACAAAGGGGCCTGTGTTGGTCTTTTCTAGGCTATGATAACGAGAATGACTTGCAGTAACAACACTAAAGTGTATCTTAAAAAATTCTGATGCCACCACCTCTCTTAACACGCAATCTACTGACACACGTTCTGATGGGATTGATCTTTGTTTGACAATCCCTATGCTGAAGCCCTGCAAAGGAAAACAAACAACCCTGTGCAGGTCCAAGTACACTGCAGCAGCCCAGCACCCAAAAAAGGGGAGAGGGAGAAACCGCAGTGGGACCCTGGGCCTGACTCATCCGGCAATCACCAGACCTCCGGATGGCTGTAATTTGCTGTGAATTTTTCATGCTAGAATCAGCTGTGTGCTGCAGGCACGTAGCCGAATGGAAAATAAACCTGAAATATTAATGATCCACTGCAGAGTGCAGGCAGGAAGAGATCTACAAACGAGGACAGGGAACCTTAGATAGCCTAGTGGAACTGCTCCTTTTTTGTCCAAAACACAGCTGAATTAAAATGAACACACGCTGCCCCAGAGGCACCAGGAAGGAAGAGTGCCGAATTCCAGGGTTTGGGGTGTTCAGCAGTTGGTCTGTGTACCACGCTGGGAACCCGGGTTAGCTAAACCTTCTGGGTTGTCACTGGAGCTTCTCGGCCACAGCTTGGCCTGGATTAGCATGCCGTGTGCCAAAAGTAGTCTCCTTCCTAACCGCGGGTCTGAGCAGCACAAGTCACAAGGCTGACAAAGCCCACAGAAAAGGGGAAGGGGACAGGGATCTAATTGTGCACTTATCAATATACCTCAGCAGCTGTCTAGACATTATAAACCAGCAGACAGACTTCCCTCTCTCACTGATAAGACCTGACCCAAAACGCTTTAAATTTAGCCAGAGTGGAAACACAAAACCTCTGTCAGAAATGAGCCAAAGCTCTAATTCATACCAACATCATGTTTTTTGTTTCCCTTGAATGATTATGTTACTAATTTCACACCTATTCCTTATTCATGTCACCATTTCCTTGCCTTAAAAGCCATCCTGACATGAGGTTAGAGTCATTTACTTAATCACCGCCATCATTAGGAATGCTGCAATCAGAAGAATAGTGCCTTCTCATTACTTATTTAAAATGTGCTAAGCAGCATAGATGTTTTTGAGCTATATGCCAAATTATGCCCAATGGAAAGAGGGGGGGGGAGCAGTTACATATATGCATCTTCTGAGCATCTGCAGAGTACCCATGACACGTAGGAGTAGCATAGAAGCTCCAGTATTAGTTTAAAAAATTCATGGGCCAGCAGTTGCCTCTCTACACCAGGAATAAACCTGTTAGAAAGCGTTACTCAGAATGAAAAAAGGTGGTAATATTTGGCCTGCTGAGCTTATGCATCATGTCTTGTTAGGAAAGTCATGATATGATCCTGGGTAGAGGAAACTGTCTCAAAGTTGCATAGCACCGTTCACTTGGATTGATTTTGACATGTTTAGCAAACTGTATTTATGCAAACCGTATCTCAGGAGCTGCAGTAGAAGGCAGATAGTGGGAGGTTTTGCAAAAGCTGGAGATTTGGACCACCCTTGCTCTGTAAAGTGAGAGCTGCTGGTGCTCGACCCTGCTGTGAAGTGTGGGTGGTGCAGTGGGTCCTGTCACTGTGAATCTCGGAAGAAAGAAAACCCCAGCTGGCAATGCTAACATTGCTCATTTTCCAGCGAGCTGTGGCTGTCGCTAAGGGCAGGTCCCGTCCCCTTCAGCCAGGGTTTGCCTCGCAAATCCACCCGATTTTTGAGCAGGTCTAATCTAAGACTTTAACTTGACCCATCTTCCTATCTGAAAGTGGTAGCTGCAAAAGAGAGATCAGTACGTGTCTGTTCTCTGGCAAGTTTTCCTCTCCCTGTGCAGGATTCAACCTTTGACCACTCTCTGGAGCCCACAGAACTGGGCTGTGCCCTCCCCACACACAAGCAAATTTTAAGCTGACACACTACGATACGCAGATCGTTGACCTAGAACAGCACACGGCTCCCCGCTAGCTGCTGTATTCCCCAAAATAGGGTGGCAGGAGTCAGTCCCAGCTGCACAGGCCACTGTGCTGGTCCCTGGCTCCCCACCGCAGCCGGGAAAGCGTCTGCTCTCCCTCCCAGGCACCACCGTGGGAGCCTCGTCCCTCCCCACAGCCGGCGGGACCCACCTACCAGGCACCAGCTCAACTCATCTCATCTCACCCAAGGGCTAGCACACACCGAGAGATGTTTGCTGCTGTCTCTGCTCATGGAATAAAGCAAGAAGTACTGCTCTTATTATTTAGAAGTATTACTCTGTTCTGGAGAGTGCTGTGTATCCCCGGGGTTTGAAAGATTCAAAGGTGTTTTATGTATTCATGTAGAATATGTATTCATATTTATGTATGAATACATGTAGACCATGAAAAGAATGCTGTGTTCATTCATAGAACACTGGTACATTGATAAAGGCTGCTGCATGTGTTAACTGTGACATACAGATGTATAACTGCTAGAGACACAAATACGCCTATATAAACCATGGGGAACTGCACATGAAAGTACAGCACCCTGGGTGTTTAATGCCACCTCTATGTATAGAATATATTAAGTTAGAAATTATTTAACATAACATGGAAATCATTATTTCAGAGTATTTTTATAGTGCTATGGTTTTGGGTCAACCTTATTTCTTTCTATCACATGTATTCTCATTCTTTATAGCATCATTGCTTTCACTTGCCTTACTTTTTTTGCTTGTCTTACAGAGCACCTTCAGCTGTGACTGTATCCTGCCATGCCCATGGACTTCATCACAGCCAGGAAAGCTACGCGAGAAACGGAACAAGCCTTGTCCAGATACTCCAGTATCTCCAGAAAGAGCCCCAGAAACAGGCAAAGAATATTAGGGAAAACACAAGCATCTTGTTACACATCAAACATATGACTTCAACCATAACCAGAAGTATTTGCAGTGTTATTCTTGTTTCTTCCCTGGCAATATTTGCAACCCAGCTCGATCCCAGCTGAAGTCAGTGGCAGTGTTTCCATAGATTTAATGTGACCTTCACAAACCCTATTTGTTCCCCAACCAAAGCATTCATCCTGTTTTCTATTTTTACTGTAACACTAAAATTTCATTTTCTGACTGAGCTTGTGTTGAGCTGCTTGACGGACAATAAATATAATCACACTTAAGTTAATGGGCAGGATACCAAACCCAAAAGCTTTTATTTTCATTAAACATCATTAGATGTGGCATGTCTTTTATCAAATCTGTCTCCGATATTCACTTTATTAAAAAGTCCATCAACCCCAGACTGCATAATGTAATCTGCAAGGACAGACAGTGAATTTATATTAAACACGTTAGCAGGTGGGGACACAGACTCCTGAAAAAAATAACTATATTCAAAAACCCTCTTTTGAAAGGATCTTGAAAGGACATGCAACGTGAAGAGAAATTACTAACACACACACTTTGAATTATTTCCAAAACAGTGAGAAATTAATTATTTTAGCTAAAAAAAAAATTACTATAAAGTCTTAAAAAACCCAGATCAAAGGTATTTAGATGAACATGGTAGGTAAACGTTTAGATGTCTTTGAATATAACCTGTGTACTGTGGTCAGGTAAGTAGCTTCCAATTCTGCAAACTACCACACATCACCAGGCACAATCCAGGGCCCCAAGGATTTCTCAGGACGGCTACACGAGTTACACAAAACGGATAGCTGCACTGAAAATTCACTTACCCTCACCATGCTAAGCTAGCTTTAGGAGCCATGGTTGGGGCACACAAAACACAAAAAGTTTTGTTTACCTTAGACTATACTCATGTTTTGAGCGTTGAATTTCAGGACATATAAAGGCACAACTTTCAAGGCTGCAGAGATGCTACTGATCTGAAACACTTTGGCTGGGGTTAAGGTTAAGGGTGTTCAGGCAATAGAAACTCCTCCTGAATCATGTAGCTCATTTTCTACATGCCTTTGTGACTCCAAAAGCTAAAACCTGGCTTCTTGAAGCTTCAAACTGCCCAGATCTGCATGATTGTTAGTCTGTCTGCACACAGAGGGAAAGACAGGAGACAGATCAGGATAAATCTGACCTTCCACTGCTGAACTCCCACAGGCACAGGCAGACTCTTGGCTGTAAGGTGTTAAGACTAGACCAAAGCTTTATTCAGTTTTTCCTATGCAGCTTTAAATTCTGCACCTTTATGTTCAATTTAAAAGCCTTGGGTGCAGGTAAGGTAACATCTCTTTGCAAGCACCCGATCTAACCCCAGCTTGGAAGAGAACAACACGAGCTGCAACGTCCTGAGGACAGCTTCTTCCTCTGCACAAGCCAGCCTGTCATCTTCTACTCACGCTGATGGTACTATTTGCCAGTAGGCAGCACTGCCTCGCACGTAAGCCTTCTGAGACCTCAGCCCATCAAGCTGGTGCCACGAATCAGTGGAGCACATCATTCCCAAAGCCAGGGAGCTCAGGCTGTGCTGCAGAGCTCTCCTGCAAAGAGCCTCTGAAGCTTTAGCGGGAAGGAAGCACTCTGCATGTGGATGTCGTCTGAATGGTCTCAAGACTGACCTTCAGGCAAGTTGTACATGCCACCACTCCAAATTTTCAGCACTTGACTTGGCGCAACCTCAGGAATTCCACTGGCTGATGACTGCTCCAATGGGTGCAGGGAGATGTGATCTCGCACTGCACAGAGCTCCACACCGGCTGGATTCCATCTGAAAATCATATATGCACTGATACAATGCAAGTCTAAGAAACAGAATCTATTCTCTCTCATTTTAACTCAGAGGTACAACTTCCAGAACAGAGCTGGTCCGTACTTAGGTGACTTGGTTCCTGGGCAAAAGAGCTTGCATCTACCCGAGTTTGTCCACATCCGATGCATGCAAAGGTTCGCCTGTCCGTAAGCTTCAGCACGCTGAAGTGTAGCATTTGCTGTGTGAGCCATTAATTGCACTTGTGACTATAGACTGATCTTCAGGAAAATACCTCCATTCAAAAAATGCAATTAAATAGCATCAATCTCTTTTCACTGATGCTTTACTCTGTATTGTTTAAGAGTGTTAGTTAGAAAAGACAGATTTTGCTATAAAATTACATTGTATTTCCTCCTTTGGCAAAAAGCAACCCCCTCATCTTTTCCTGTCAGTTTGCCAAAAAAAAAAAATCCAAACCCAGCAACTGAAAAATTCATAGCACTTCACACTCATGTCACAGTTTTTAATCTCTGAAAATCAGTCTTGTAAGTGAATAAGGATAATCTGTGCCAGCTTCGATTTACTTGACAAGCCATTTGCTGTTTAAAAACAGGAATGTTTTCAAGGGAACTTGTGAACCAACCCTCTTTATGGAGCCCTTGCTGACTAACACAGCAGCAGCCATTGCACAAGGCTGTTTCTTGGTCTGAGGAGGAGACAGAGCTCCTGATGCAAGATGCAAGTGTGACCCCATGGCATGCAGAAAGCTTGCTGGACTCTGCATATGAAGGGATGTCTCCCTTTGGTGAAGATTAACCCTTGTAGTCTGACATGCACAGCCTCTTCGGAAGGATGCTATTATCTAGGAATGTTCTGTTCCAGTCCCACCATGAAAATTCAATTAAAACAGTATCACAAGGATTTTATCACACAACTTCCAGATCCTCAACTTATTCCACCCTAAGAAATAAAGTGCCCCAGCACTGTCTTCTTCAGTCACATGCGATAGCAACATGGGCTTCTTCACACACAAGATGGAACCCAATCAAGACCACAGGCTCTAGAAACTAAGTGATGATTTAGTGAGAGGGAGTTATCAAAACTCATTTTAGTCCTGAACTGTTATGTCCTATAAACATCAGTGTAAACTGGGTGTGTGAAGAGAGAAGTAGAAACCACTGTGCATCCTGGCAGATGTAAACAGTTACGAAAGAACAACTCAATAATGGAGTAGCACATACTGAAGGAATCGCAGACTATTGCTTGCTTTTGCATTGTCTGACTAGTTTATGGGATTTACAAAACACTGAAAACATTAATCCTCCAAATAGGCCTGCACAATCAGCATGTTTGAGTTTAGTGTTGTAGCCTTCCAGATGGGGAAAGCAAGGCAGCAACTTTATGCAATCTTTCCAAAATCATGAGGAAAGCAGCTGTCAAGGGCAAAATAGGAACTTGTTAAAACCCAGGTTTATATAACTATGCCCTGTGCAGCCTGAGGAAGAAACCTTTCAATACTCACAAGACCATCTCCTCTCCTCTTTCATATACAATCCCAGATCCTTGGTCCTTTGGCCTGTGGGAAATAACAGTCTATTCCCAAATCTACACATGTGTAAGAGCAGGAAGGGTGCAACCCTCCCTGTTGCTTGCTTTCTGAGGTCGATTTAGACTTATTAACGTTAGCCTCTGAGAAAACACCTTTACTTTGCGAGAAAGAAATGCCGAGTTGGGTATTTGCATGATGGTGTGTTCACCTGCAAGCACAGGACAAGAGGGTGCTTTTCAGTAAGGTCAGCTCTTTGGAGAAATGCTGAACTGCACAGCAGCAGCGGCACGACCTTTCAAGCCATCAGTTAAACAACCAACGAGCTGCCTATACTGTCAATTAAGGGGTAATTTTCTGTGACATCAGCTTTCGAACAAGATATCAGTGGTATTTCCTTGTCTGGAAAAAAAGAATTTCTGTCTCACTGTAGAGTTGATCTAAAAATGACTTAAATCAGTAGAAAAGACTGCAGTAAATTTTTTGATTGGACTCTGACAGACAAGGAACTGAGCAACAGAATGAGTATCGTTTTCTAATCAGTTACCCTAGGGAACTGCTAGTATTAATTTATTTTGTATGCTATTAGTAAGATATTAGTAAGTGATCTTAATTGCAGGCATTAGTAAAAATTACGAGTTAAGTAATGATGTATTTAAAATAAAATACATAATGTGCTGTCCTTTTGATCTGCAGCACGCTCTTGCAATGGAAGCCTTGTAAGTAAGAGTAAATACATGTAAAACTCAAGCTGTAAATATCGCCATATGGACAAAAGGGAAGAGCGCTCTGCAGCGCACGAGGAGATACTGTGCCGCTGCGCTGAACGCCGAGGCGTTATCCGCAGTTAGAGCTAAGCTAAGGGTGTCGCGCTGCAGGGAGCCAACCTTGGATGTTTCAAAAATAAGTGCATCAGCACCCTCTCGGTGACCCTGTGTGTGTCAGCGCACTTCAGGACGGGCGCAGTTCACAAAGCTAAGTACATGCTTAAGTGCTCTGCTGACGACAGAAAGATGTCCAAGGACAAGACCAGGTCTATCAGGAATTCCCGGTTTATTACGGCCTTTATTCAGACTGGTAATCAGCCCCAGGAACAGCCTTATAGCCTGCACAGGACTAGATCCTCTCAAAGACAGGCCAGTGTCAAATCAGCAGCAGGTCAGGCTGATGCAGCCTGCATCATTTCTGAATGCCTCCGACCAAATGAAACTCCTGCTGTTATTCAAATCTAGGACTGCACACGCCAGCTTTATTTTGCATAACAGGACTCACTTGACTACAGAATCTATTTCCCAGCTTGCATAACCTTACTACATTACTGCATGATTTGATACAACTTCCTTCCACCTTTTCACCGATTATATTGTTAGAAAGAGGAGTATGAGTAGCTGAACAATCCTGGGATGAGGGGGTTGCTCCAGCAAAAAGCAGTTAGATCAGGGACACCTGAAAACAGAGGTTTCACAGGCAGCCGTACCCCTCTTGGCAGATGTTTCAACTTCTACAGAAATAACACATCAGTCACAGCAGGAAGGAAAGGGCTCCAAACAGATGGTTCAGAAATACAAGGTTTGTCAGTGCAGATCAAGTCTCAATCCTCGAAGGAGGTTGTAGCCAAAAATACTATAAAGATCAGGTCATTCGGAGAGAAATATTAAATCTGGTAAGTTAGAAACCTCTGCAAAGCTGTGCATGGGGATAATGAGGGATCATTTCACTGCAAAGAATTACTTAACTTCCTGAAGCATTTGATTATCATATATAGCATGATTGATCACACTCAAGAAAACAAGTACATTTAATTTCACACAACACTGAAGCCCACAGCTCCACTACACAGTATTTAAAATACGGTGCTTTGTCTGACATGATGTTCCACCCACCCATCTCAGCGACACATTCAGTGTTGCTGTCAGCGTGTCGGTAAGGTGGGAGCCGCTACCTCGATCAAATTATCCAGCCTGGGATGTTGCCATGTGCAATGGCCAAGCCCTGCATCTCCAGAAGCAGCAAGGAGCCCAGCTGCAGGCAGCGATGGAGTAACAGGCTGAGAAGGGAAAAACCTCTTCCAGTTCCTGATCGTTTTGCAGCCAACACACATGGGTTTGAATTCCAAGCAGCAGTCCCAACTTAAAATCTTCGTATTATTTTAATTCCAGGTATGTTCATTATTTTAAATAAATGTCCATTCTACAAGCAGCACTTGATCTCTACAATATCTTGTGGCAAATCTCAATAGAAGGAAAACTGATGTCTAATAAATCCTACACATCAAGAACTTCAGCTTTGGCAAAGCCAGACATGTTAAAGTGGAGATATACTGGAGCTAATTCTCAGTACTTCAGTGAAATGAGGAGACAGAATAATTGCTATTATCTTACAAGTACATCTGTAACAAATAGGCTGAGTGTATGTTCTATAAATCTTAGTAAGGTTTGCCTTTAATGAAAGGCCTGCTGCAGAAGGGGCATGCATACACCTTAGGCTGCCACAGGTCTGAGATGAAATGTCCCCTGCTTAAACCAACACCTTAATTCTCTTTATTAACACCTCAAAATAGCATGATTGATGAGAGTCCTTCCACAGCAGGTATTGGAAACCACTGAGAACAGCAGCTGCTTCACTTCAAACAATTAATCTTTCTGAAATTTATCACATTACGTGTCAGAGCTGAAGATGTTTTGGCTACTAAAAGGTTACGTGGTTCACCCTCCATTCCCTCTTAAAAACAGTTTCACCTTTTAAACAGGATTTTTTACAAGAAAGAGTGATATGCAACAAATAGGACAAAAACATTTCTTGTTGTCATATAATTCAGGAGTTAGAGCGAAATCTTTGATTATTTTACAAGATTACATGAGTATTGTAACTTAAGATAGGTTCCAAATAACTAAGCAACCCTTTAAGACCATCTAAGATAATTTTCTTTTCAAGGCACCCAGGGAGAGACAGGATTTCAAGGCAATCTTGTCCTTCCTATATGCAGTAAAAAAGAAAAAAAATTGCAATGTGACCTCAAGGCATGCATCTCTTATGTTAGCCTCAGTATCTGCTTTATTTTCAGAACGGCTGACTCTGCAGAAACCTTTGTTGAAACATTCCCAGCGGGTATTGTAGATTACACTGGGACAGCTGAAATGTCCTGCTGCCAAGACAAGCAATTAAGAAAAACTAACAGAAAAAGGGGGAAAAGCAGCATCAAGAAACTTCATGTCAAGGTTAAAAATAATGGATGGATTAAATGGAACCACACTCCAATTACTTCATTTAGAGAATGTATGGTACTTGATTTCAAAGTGTAGAGTGATAGATGAAGAATTACACAGATAAACACAGCAGGCTTATTCTCCCATAATATTTGTTTTGTTTTATGCATTAATCAAAAGCATGTGGACACTCAGCTGACAAATGGAAATGTTTCCCAACATTTCTATTTAAAAGACCCACTTAATTGGCAGCAATTTTACTGCAAACCTCTTTCAACTGAGCCACAATTTAAAAGGCACTTGCTGCTTTGCTTACAACATAAAGGCAACCTGTAGCATATGAATGGTCTGGAATTGCTTCCCCCTGCCCTGTAACTGCCTCCTGGCCTCTTATTAGACAGTGGGATCTCATTTTGCCCCCCTAAATGGGCACCTGTGTCTCATAAGCAGCACCTCCAAGCAGAGAGTGCAGCCTGCACAGACTCATCTGCAGGGAATGCCATTTATTCAACATGGCAGCACATGGTAATAAAACAAAAGAGCCTGGATGCAGAAACTCATATGACTAAAGCAGACAGTGTGTGTGACTGGAAATAAGTCACTTTCTGAATTACATGCACTTTTCCTTGTCTATGAAATGAGAAATACCCTACCTACCTTCACTATCTCTCCTCTGACAGAGGTGATAAGGGCTTTACTGATGTTGCGGTTGTAAATGCAAAGCACTGGTTGCAAATATTGTTCCAGTTCCCTGAAACTGCCTGACAGCATGATTCTTTTTTAATCCTAGCTGACTTTTCCAGGAACACACCCTTGGGCTCACTGGTTCTCTCCTTCCAACCACGTCCTAACCCTGAAAACAGACTGAGGTCAGTTTAGTTTTAAATTGAACCTTCTAAAGTCAGTGTAATATCTTAGCATGGATTCAGCTTTTAATTAACCAGTATCTTATCTCATCCACCCTCAGACACTTTTCATCTTACTCCATTTCTCCCACTCCATCTCTGCAAGGCAGAGGGATAGCAATGCACCAGCTGAACGATGACATCAGCATTTGTCCCTCGCACCAGTAGGACAAATGACGTCATATTTTCACAGTCTGACCTTCCTAAACTACTTACTATTCTCAAATACATAGAACAGCATTTTCTTCTCCCAGGGCGGAGGGGGGTGGAGAAACCTACCAATGCCAAACCATGCATTAATGTAAAATACTCTGCTTTATAAATAGAGGAAGATACAGATGTAAATGAATTCTGAATAATATATCATAAATAATGGATTTTTTTTTTTCCCACTGAATTTTCTTTCTTCTGCATTGCAGTTGAATCCTCACTAGAACTCTTTACATTGCTGCCTGCAACTCCAGGCAGCTCATTCCAGCTGTTCATTTAATTAATAATATTCTTAATGGTATTTAGAAACAATGCATTTTAATTAGAAGTCAATTATGAACAACCAATTATTAATTCTGAAAAATACACAAGAATATTTTGAAGTTCATGAATCAGCTGTACTATATACTCCAGAAAGCTTAAGAACAGACAGTGAGGTCTACAGGACAAAGAACAGCATTTACCTTCTAAATACTCTTCTCTAAGTAGGGATTGAACATCATCACCCCTCTGTGCAGGGCCTGGGGTCCTACCAAATGAAAGTGCTCTGCAGCAACTGTATAGTCTAATCTCACTTGCTGTAAAAGGCACAATTCCAAAATGAGTCTCTGTGTGTTCATTAAATCTTTACACATGCAGTCTCCACCTAAATATTTCCTCCTAGATTAGACTTCTTTCCTGTTTCATCTTTCACGCGCCCATCATATTTACATCAATATTTACTACACTGAAAATAAACACTCATGAGGATTATATTAAAAGCTACAATACTGAAGACATCGAAAGGCATGGAAAGATATGTGGCAGAAAACATAAACATGGAAGGCTCATTATGACAGTAGTTTGGATTGTACAAAAAATGGTATTGTTGAAAAATTTGAAGATTGAAGTTTATTTTTAAGAAGATTTTGGGTTTAATTTTCAATGTGGATCTGTATATATTGTGAACGTATTCTTTTATGTGTGTATATATATTTATGTATATACAATACTCTCATTTAATTATACATATAACACTATAAAGATACTATCAGTATCACCTATTTTCCCCGTAAACTGGGAAAGCAATCAGGCTGAATTAGGTGACCCCACTGCACCTCTGGCTCTGCCTTTTACCAGCTCCGCATGGGACCAGCTCTAGCCACCCTTGATTTGCCTTTGCATCCCCAAAGGGGGTGGCCATCTTTACCTTCTCTTTACAGTTCCTGGACACACTGGGATGAGAAATGCTATGAACAGCTTCTCTTACGTAGTTTCAGTGCAAAATTAACTTCATTTACCAAATACACCTTAAATAGGAGCATATTCTCTATGATTAACAAAACTCCAAGTCCCCCTCTCAGTTACCTCCAGACAATCCACGAACTACAAATACAAATGGGGGTCAAGCACTAGCGCTGGACACTGTCACGTCTTCCCTGCATGCACGAGAGATGCGGAGCCAAGGAGCCCTCAGGTGCCAAGTTTCTGTCTCTCTGACCAGGGTAAAGCAAACCAGACAGAAAAGCCTCTGTCTTCCGTCTCCTTCACCATTTATATTGGCATCACGCCTAGAGGTGGCCTGGCAAGGGACTGCTGCACAAAGCAATTCTACAGACTCACCGAAAATGACAGTCGCTGCCATACAGAAGTCACAAGCTGATGAGAGAGCTGGGGACTGACCTTTCTTCTCCCCACTCGAGGGGCAAAAAGCTCAGATGAACTTCAATTAGCACAAAGCAATATCTGTGCTGCCGACAGAGCAATGAGCTTGTACAGACTTGCAAAGACATTGTGACAGGACACACTGAACTCAGCAGAGCAGCAACATACAGGTCCCCTTCTACCCTGCGTCACCAGAAAACAGCTCTGCTTTGGCTGCTAGCACACACGCTCGAGACTGAGACACTCAGGTATTGAGATCCCAATTGTCTGTCTCCTGCAGTCACCTCTGGACTTGCAGCTGCCCTTTGACTTTTTATTTTTATAAATGGATGTTTGCTGTCAAGACACGCTAATGGTTTATGCTGGGGTCAAACCACGACTGGACTTCCCTGTCAAGCTGGTTACAAGCTGTCTTGCCATCAGCTCGGGCAAATACATGGGAGCAGCAGAGCATTCAGTGTTAAATCAACGTCATTGATCCTCTGTGTGGTTTTTATCATTTTCCTCTTGATACCTGACAAAACGGGCTGGCACAGATGTCAGTATCTTCAGCAAAAAAACCTGCAGTAAAGGGCCAGGCCAGTGAACAAGGGCTTGGGTCACCAGACCGAGCCCTGGATTTTCAATCCTTACATTTGCATTACCAGGCACTTTGGCCCAGCACCGGTACAGGTAAGAGAGAGACTCCCAGTAAGGTCAATGAGAATTGTCCTGTTAATTTGGGGGACAGGATGCACGTCCAAAAAATGCATAAGCAAGTTGTAGGAGGTACTTTCTAGTGCCTTTCCTCTGGGAGACAGTGATGCCCTTCACCAAACGCCACCTACCTCATATTCACCTGTCCCAGCACAGGGCAAAACCCGTATCTTGGCTTACTTACCCAGTTATGACCGGCTCCTATGCTCCAAGTCTTAGTTCAAAAGTAACTTAACCAAAATGCTTCAAGTCTCACTGGTTTTCTGTGAAACAGAGTTGCCTAAATTATATGTTAAGATGAAACAGTGCTGGACAGACTGAGCAGAGTGAGAACTTTCAGAGCAGGTTTTGGAAAGCAACTTGCAGGAGCAGAGCTTTAAAAGGCAAAGCAGGCTGGAATCCAGCGAGTCCAATTTTGCCTTACCAATTTTCTGCAAGGATGGTATAGGTAGGGAAGAATCCAGTGTACGAATTTACTTCACAAAACATGATCACAAATTATCCTTCTAACGTTTTGTCTTTCGTAGAGATTGAGATAGTAATTTACTGCAACCGATGACACCAGGAAACTTAAAAAACCTGTTCTGAACAGCCAGAACCACTTCCACCAATGCATCCGGGTTTGTCTGATCATGGATCTCTCATTTCCTTTCAGGTTGACAGACTGAATGAAAGAATTTAAATACCAGGTTCTGTTTTTACTGATTATTTGGTTTAACATTCAAATTTACTCTCAGTGAACTCTTTAGAAAAAGGAGGTAATTTTAGATTATATTCTACAAGCAATAAAAGATTATTTACTTATCTGTGTATTTTATTAAACTGCTTTAAATATATTAATGCTGTAAAACTCAATTATACTAGACACATTTGTGAAGTGAAGGAATGTCACCTGAAGGGCAACTGCAGTAAATTTGCTATATGGGCCACATCAAGAAACTTAGAAAATCTTTGTCATTTCCCAAATAAGGGTCTCCAAATCAGTAGGAGTCAAGAATAATAAGCTTCATTTATTGAGCTAGAACTATCTGAAATTATTAGATATCTCAGTCCATAAATGACAAGCCAGCAAGGTCAAAGCCACATACAACCCTACTGACAGCAGTTTTCTCTCTCAGACACGGGAACTTCTAGTCTTTAAACCAAAATACTGTGAGATACAATGCAGCAATGACTTTACTCCGAAGTTTCTTGTAGCTACCTACTCTATTTGCATGAAGTTAAATGATGACACTTTGCTACTATGACTATAGAGATGCTTATACGTTGAACTATGATTTAGACTGGCAGGAAACTGAAACCAAATGCTGCAACACGTTAGTAGGACAGCACACAGCTTTGTCCTACTTATGGATACTCTTGACAAGCTCTTGAAGGTTGAAGAGATCTGTGTTAGACAGAAGGTCCAGCCTTATGTACCAGAAGAGACGAATAATAAGTATTGGCACCGTAGCAAGAGAAAGTCTCAGCTGCAGGAACAAAACAGTTGCATATCGCAATGTTGTCAAATACATTAAGTTATTCTGTAAAAGTTCTCTCACTTGTAAGCAATCTGGCAATTTGTTAAAATTACCACGCAAAGTTGACCTAACACGTGTTCAGACTGTGAAATCACATATACCTCCCCTCTTTAAATTTAATTCTTATAAACTGATTTCACTATAAATTCAAATTAAACCTACTGACTAAATATCAACCTGCAAGTCCCCATCACATGAAGGCAGGAGTATTTCACTAGGCAAGATAGGGGTTCAGCTAGTATTGGCTCTGAGTATGTCTTAATCACAGTACTATGCAGAAACAATCAATTTCTAAGAAAGTTATAGTGGTTACGAGAAACCATTATACTCTGGAGAAGCCACACGCATCTAATAAGTTAGTTTTTTCAAAGCTAGCTCAGCTATCCTTGCTNAACATTTAAACCGAGCGGGTTATGAGACAGCTTGCTCTCTACTACAACTGACGTCACCTAAATCAGAAGGTTACTCAGCTAAAACATCAGTTTAATTCGGGGTATGGCTTGCAATTTTTACGCACAGCTCTAATTCCTTGAGAGAGCGTGCAGCAAAATATCAGCTATAGATATCAATTGATTAATGTTCTGCTTCTGCAGCTAATTTTAGCACATGGTAAATTGTGGCAAATACATCAGGGGTATTTATAAAACACCA
>VYZW01049018.1:0-11944 GCA_013401315.1 Balaeniceps rex
AAAAGTAACTCTAACCCAGCTGAAACCAGGACACTCGTTTAGTGTATTTATCTAAAAAAACACTTGGGCATGCTAAGACAAATTATATCTTGTTTTGCCACTGTTGTCAACAGTAGAATGAAGTGGCAAATAGGTGACGTAGAGGACTAACAGTAACACAGTTAAACCTAATAGAGAAAATATATTTACCATGGAAATCCATGAAGAGAATTATAGATCACTGTGGTGGGAATAAAATGCATCAGGACTACTGCCTACAGGTAGTCATACCACAGTCTTCCAGACTGCAGTAACAGGGAAGTTGTTTTTCCCTTTGGGTTTACACCCAGTAACAGGATCGTGACAGGATCTTGAGATGGCCAGAGATTTGAGGTGGCTGTACCAGGGTGTCTCCCCACAGAACACCTTAAGGTGTTTAAAATAAGGAAAATTAGGTTTTATTGGAGTAAGAATGAGAAACATGACTTTCCATAGAAAAATCTCAAGGCAATTAGGTCAAGCAAACCAGAAAATTATAATAATGAAAAATGTCCTGTGCACAGCTCTTGCTGTCTCCATTGAGGGCAGGTTATTTCTTTCACCTCAATGCCCTCCCCCCCAAGATTGCTCAGGCCCCAGGGTGTTTCCTTAGCCCTGAGGGTGGCCTGTCCTTTGCCACCCCTGCCTGCACCAGCATGTCTCTCCACCTCAGTGGCAACACCCATGGTACCTCTCCCAAGGAAGGGGCAATCTCCCTTTTCCTCCACAGGGTTCACCTGAGCTGCCAGGTCCTGTCAATGAGAATAGACATATTGGAAACAAAGAAGCAGATAACAAAATATGATTCATTACTAAGTCTGTTACCATTACTATGTGAGACTGTTAATGCACAACTAAAGGACAACAACTAACTACAACTTCAAGATAAATCATAAATATTAAGGAATTTAATATAATCTGTCAATCCTTATAAAAAAGAGGCTATTTAATGCTTTTAGCGGTTAACACTTTTCTGTACTGAGCTAGTCAATTTGACTGCATATTGTTCAGGCTATATAATTTTTATAATATTTTGGCTATGAAGTTTTTTTTTGCTTGCATGTGTGTTTAAAATTCATATTAGAAAAAGAAATGTCATGAAGCATATAAACAAGTTTCTTTGTATAAAAAAATCTTCCTGACCCTCTGTGTTGGTATTGATTTGAGCTTGCTGCTTGCATAATACATTAAACATAAGCAAAGGAAGCAAATTATGTACCATAAATAACTTGTCAAATCATATCCTATAAAGTATTACCAAGCAGTCTTGATACAAACTGATGAATCAACAAAGAATTTTCAAAGAAAACCTAGACTTTATTTATTTATGGTAAACAAATTAGTGAATAAAACATAAAATAAAAGATCAACCCCCAACTGAATATGTCTCCTTGCACAGAACAGAAATTTGATTAGCTCTAACTTTCAGAGATACAAAAAATTTAAAGCTTAATAATTAAAGAATACATTTAAGCTGTAACACTGCTTATACTAATAGACAGAAAATATCAAAAACCCAACAGATGTTTTATTAAATATTTCACTTTTTCTAGCAGAAATAAATGTGTTAGATGCAGTTTTGTACTATAAGCAAACTTATCATGCTAAGCTTCCTAGGACTCACTATCCTGCCCCTTATAATTCTGATTTATAATCAAAATAACTCAGCTAAGGTCAGAGAAACTGTGGAAGGTTAAGGTACTTCCATATTTATCCAGTATGTATTTGGTTAAACCTTCTAAGGAAGATTTGAAAACAAATAAATATAAGCTTCCCCATGGTATTTTATTTCCCATCATAACAGCAATAGGAATGAAAGTTGAAAGTAAGCCAAACTAATAAAATGAAACAATAAATACAGACTTAAATATTGTCCATATATTCTATGGGTTTTAAGCAAAGTTTTGTTAATGCAAAACTCATTCTAGACAACAAGATTGTTGTTTAGACTTTTAATGTGAATCAGGAGAGTATCTATAGGAGGTTATTTTTGTTAATCAAAACAGAAAGTCCTTCCTAGTGATACCATGTGGGCTGGAGTAATTTTTTAGGCCATTTTTTTTAACTGACTTTTAACATTGAAACACTTCTCTGGGCAATTGTGCCAATGTGGCAGATACCTTATGACTGTCAGTATTCAGGCATGCTCCCTGATTTACTACAGCTTTTGGCATTATCCATCTGTTACTTAGTTATATAAAACCCCACACTTAATTCATACTCAGTCTCTTCATTTTTCTTTTTCTGTCATTTAGGTGTGTTTTTGAATACTCACTGGAAGCTTCTCTGACAACACAGGTACTGCTGGATGCATTTATCTGCGTACCTGATATTTCCTGGTAACTAAATGACTCCCAGCTGACTTGCCAATGCTGGGCTCAGGAGTAAAATTTGTTTATTTATTTTTGCTTTCTATTTATGTTTTGTCCTAGAGGTGCAGTATAAGTAAGGAACATTTCAATTTTTAACTAACTTAACAAAACTGCTATAGATTACAAACAACAACATATACCCACCAAAACATGCTGATTTATCAACAGAAGTTTCCTTCAGCTGTCACGAAAGCAATATTATGGTGTGACCAATCACCAAAACCCTACAACAGAAGAAGCCTCAGAGAAGATGGACATAGGCAATGTGATTGTGATGCTCAGGGAAGAGTACAGGGGGTGACCATAGCTGTTGCAAAGAAAGCTGAACCTCACACAAGAGACCAGAGGGTGGCCTTTAGACAAACAGTTGAGCTGACCAACTGACTGTATAAATGGCCTTCCCTGCAAAAAAGTGTGAATGTCTTTCTGAGCCAGCCAGACCAGCATGGGGGAAGTGTATTTGTGGCTCAGCACAACACTGAGTATAAGAACTGAGCAACCAACAGAATAAACTCTGAAAACAGCAACGAGCTTGAGCTGGTTTCAACCCATGTACTCCTTCCCAGTGACTGAGGGTACCCAGCATCAGGGTGAGCATATAGGGACTGATGATGGGAATCATGTTTGTCATGTGATCCAACCGTATATATATTGTAATTGCTATATTGTGCTTGTATTGTGACTTCAGTGCATTGCTGCATACTCTGCTAAATCAAATGTAATGTCCAATATCTTCAAATAAGTAAATTTGGTATTAAAACATTAAACCCTCCTTGTGTAGAATATATGACAGAGCCTGGTCAGAGAGTATTGGACTCTGACAGAGGAGTGAAATAGTTGACATATTTATTAGCTGCAGTGTAGGAGGTCTAATTACAAGACTTGTCTTCTCCAGAGGCTGCTGAGAATTAGTTTGCTTTGAAAAGGTCATAAGATGTGTTTGCTTGGCAATAAGTAGCATGATATTGTCAGTGACCCCCTGGTAAAACTTCCTGTATGAGGATCTCATTTTTAAAGTTCTGGATTCTGCTATGTCCCATCAGATTGCATTAAATTCTATCTGTATTTGCATTTCTCAATTCCACAGTTTCTTAAAAACTACTGGCCCGATCTTACTCATCTTCTTTTTGCCAGCATTCACACCTACACGTCTGTATTTATTGCTGATGTTTATAAAAATGTATTTTTTCTGCTCTTTGGTTAATTTTTTTTTAAAAGATTATATATATGATTTTTTTTTTCCATTCTCAGAATAGAGATTCTCCTGGCTGAGACTCACTTTTTGAATGGACAAAAGCAATAATGATTTCATTGACTTTGATGTTGAAGAATCTGGCTCAATTTTCTATTCACAAGGAGTATTAATGTCTTGGCAGCAATGACTAGGCCAGCTCTGCAACTCAGAGCCAATGCATTAACACTCAGAGCGATAATCACATTGAGTCAGAATCTCTGCCTTGACAGTTAGAAAATGCGGTACAGGATCTGAGCCCAGGTGGACAGTGCCCAAAAATGTCACCTGTTGGCTTCACTGATTTTTGACTCTTCTACAAGATCCTAACACAAAGTGGAACACGCTGGCTGATCCCTCCATTGCCATTGTTCTACCTTAACACATTCCCACGCCAGGGAATAGGACAGAAGTCTAGGTGTGTCTACATCAGCTTTGCTCTGTCTTTCAATGAGGCAAATTCTGTGGAAAGTTGCCCTGCAGAAAAAGAAAAGGAGCAGATTACACATATTACATTATTGAGTTATATGATGCCAAAGATTTTTAGGTTTTTCAAGATGTTGGGGGGTTATTACCACCCCTACCTCTGAAAATCCACTAATACTAGAAGCCTGTTACTTATAGTGAAAAGGTTATTTATGTTATTATATCCTGATTAGTTAATTTTATTCAAAGATTTGATTTTATTCCTGAGAAAATTCTTCTTCATTCCTAGAAATTAGTTTGCAACCCACCTTACTATGTGTAGTACACAGAGATGCTACTAATATGACCTCGTTTCATACTTTTTTATCTGTTGATATCCATGGATTTTTTGTGGTAGCAATATTCATAACTTGAACAAAAAAAAAAAAGAGACATATGAATGATCAGCACAAAGTCACTTAAATTAAGGCAACAACTAAACTATCTGCAACTAGAAAGCAAACAATTAATCCCAGTATAGCTAGACATTCTATCAGAGCAACTTAATTTTACAGGGATATTTCTATAACCATTATTACATGATCTATTCTGAAAGATGTATGAAGCAAAAAATCAGATAGTTCACAGTAGTGGCTAGTTATTCTTCTAAAACTGAAACAACAATAAACCATAATAACAGGGGTTTATAAAGATCAGGCTGCATGGAGATATTTTTTAAATATGAAGTTCAGAAACTATTTTAAGTGTCTTCTAAAAGAACTTATATTTTTTTTATAGGTGAAACAAGTAACTTGCATGTATTAGCTCTCCATAAAGATATAGGTTTGGGGGTATCAGAACGCATGTGAATAGATAACAGACAGACAGACTTCTTGTGTTCCAGGATACATGTGCATAACAAGATAGTTTAATTGCTCAGAGACACCTGAAAATGTGGTTTTCAAAGTAGGGTGAAGCAAATGCAACTGGAGTTGTAACCCAGGAAGTGGAGTCACAAATTAAAAAAAAATTCTCCACCACCACCACAAATATTTGGGAACTGCTGTTGATCCAGACATAATGTTGGACAGCAGTACTGTGTATTACATACTTCTAATAGCTCTCTTAGAAAACAAGCAGTTTCCACACATCTGCAGTTTGAGAACTAACCTAGTTTGAGCAGGACTAGACAATGATGATACACAGAAAAACAGACAATTCTGAAGTCTTTTACCCTAGGTGATACTAGATTGTTCTGCAGGTACCTTAAGGTCCATGTTCTTCATTCTGCCAATTTGGATCAGATTTCCTGTAGCTAGAAGCTGAAGAGATGATCAGTTGGCCCTGGCTCTAAACCTGTTGATAATAATTAGTATTTTCAGCATGCATTCTCTCCTTGGTCTGTGTAGTATATATGATGCACATGCAGTCCCAATGTCACCTTTCAGAGCCCTGTAGTTGATTGACTGTGAAAGAGGAATGTACTTACACACACTCATGGATTCCTCATAATGGGACGATTTTTTGAGTAAGAAACTGCTGAAACAGTTCTGTAATAAATAATGAAAAAATTAATCTTAGTATTCTACTAAATCTTGTTTATATACATACTCAACAAAATGTAACAAATACATGACATTTTCTCACAGCAATTTACAAAAAGAGATGAGTTTCTGTGCTTCACAGAAAAGTGGAGAAGCAGTGCAAAAGGAAGGGAAGTATCTTACTTACGCATAAAGTACTTCTCTTCACTCCAACCAATTATATATGCACTCGCTGTCTCTCTCTATGCCAGCATAAAAACTAAGCTCTTTGAATAAGCATCTTTGAAGTCAGTGTCAGTTAGTGTTTGAAGTTAATGAGTAAAAACAGCTAATTGATTACAATTGAGGGGATAGGAGGGATGAAGTCCTTCTTCTAAAAGGGTACACATTCACAGATGACTAGTAAAACTCCTGTTTTAGAAGTAACAGAGGTCAGAGGCAGAGAGAAGAAGGACTCGCTATGAAGTGAAAGTGGAGGAACGTTGTCGTGGTTTAGCCCCACTCGGCAACTAAGCACCACGCAGCCGCTCGCTCACCCTCCCCCTCCCCGGTGGGATGGGGGAGAGAATCGGAAGGGCAAGAGTAAGAAAACCCACGGGTTGAGATAAGAACAGTTTAATAATTGAAATAAAATAATAATAATAGTAATAATAATAATAATGATAATAATAATAATAATAATTGTAATGAAAAGGAGAACGAGAGAGACAAACAAAACCCAGGGAAAAGAAAACAAGTGATGCAACTGCTCACCACCCGCCGACCGACACCCAGCCAGTCCCCGAGCAGCGATCGCTGCCCCCCAGCTAACTCCCCTCGGTTTATATACTGAGCATGATGTCATATGGTATGGAATAGCCCTTTGGTCAATTTGGATCAACTATCTTGGGCTGTGCCCCCTCCCAGCTTCTTGTTCACCTGGCAGAGCATGGGAAGCTGAAAAAGAAAGTCCTTGACTAGTGTAAGCACTACTTAGCAAGAACTAAAACATCAGTGTGTTATCAGCATTCTTCTCATGCTAAATCCAAAACACAGCACTATGCCAGCTACTAGGAAGAAAAGTAACTCTAACTCAGCTGAAACCAGGACAAACGTAGATCGTGTTCTGTAGTTTGCTGACTAAAGTAAATCAAATACATCAGATAAATAAGAAGTAAACAATGACTAAAACAATACAAACTGTTTCTTTCTAAAAATGAGCTAAGGTTGAAACAGAAAAAAAACTCATACATTCGTAAAGAAAAGGATATTGGATCACATTCATTTCAGCCAGTGTTTGTGAAACAAGTGACAAAGAAACCTGAGAGCTACATCCAAGGAGCATCTAAAGTCTGCAGCCACTAAACTGATGGCAAAAAATGTGTTAGCTGTGCCTTAGTCATTGCTTGAGGGAATCTGGTCTATGAAAGGATGCTACTAAAATGCTATGTAGAAATCCACACTTGTTGCAGTGGAAATGACCTTTAACATATGTTTTCTCTCTAGGAGAAATGCCTGATTTAATAGAGGCACATTGTAGTAACAAGAAATCTTATTAGAAATAGATATGTTTGGGTTGTATTTGGTATAGAAACTGTGATTTGCTTGCAAAGCATATTTGAAAACAAAGCATGCACTCAGTAACTCTAATGAGAATGGTAGTCTTTTAGTTTAGGTATTGTAAAAGCACATACTGAGTCATCCATCCAGAGAACAGAATCTATATCAAGTAAATCTGATTCTTTTGTTTCCTTTTGTTTTAGGACGAAGATTTTCTCTGCTATAATGAATTTGCTTCAGCTTCAAAGTTATTATTCCATGACCAGGCAAAATCAGAACAAGAACAATAACAGGTAATCTTGGTATAGTGTTAACTCTTGTGTAAACAAGCTTTAGCCAAGGAAGTTACAAAAACAATTGTATTGGATCTAAGTCTATCTAATTGCATAATTTGTGCTCAGTATTAGAGATTATGATTGTCCCCTACATGCCTAGGTTCTTCATCTCAGTTAATGATTTCCATATCTCCCCTCGTTCAATTTTTGCTACATCCTGATTTGCATAATAGCCAAGAGCCTCAGATCTTGTAGTTTTATATTCAAAATACTGTTATGGGCAAAAAGAAAACATGCCTTACAGAAAAAGTCAAATATTTATTGTCAATAATAACAACAATAGTTAAAATCATTATGCACACAGGTTTATGTATACCCTTTTCTCTGATGTTATTGTAAAGCCATGTTACATCTTACCATGTATTTTTCACGTATATCAGGAACTTATTCTTTGCATTCTTTTTTTTTTTCTAACTGCTGAATCCAGTTTTGCCCAGATCCCAGGTCTGCATTTCTTTAACTGACCACCTGTGAGCTATTTACAGTCCCAAGGTTGTCAGAGCCAACCTGTGACCGCGTTTTTTTTTTTTTATCAACCCATGTTTATAGTTCTCTGCAGTATGCATAAAAACATATCTTTCTGGATATGTAATGAAGGCCAAGGTATTTTCTCTACAATCAGGTCACTTGAAGGAGCAATTAGTAGGTGAAAATATGACAATATATTTTACAGTCTCTCAGGACATCATGGAAAGTTGCACTGAAGCTTAAATATTGTCATAGCAAAGCTGGTATAACCTTTAGAGTGACATTTCTCTGTTGTTTAATAAAAAGCAACTATAACTTGGTAGAAAACAACATTAGCATGCACATAATAATAAGTAGGATAATGACTGTTTAGCTACATTAACTACATTAATATCTTGCAGGAAGATACAATTTATATTAAAATTTCACGACTGCTCCAAAAACTAATGTCGCTATTACAAAAGTCAGACACAAGGCAACAGAAGCATATTGGGTTTTATCTTTTTAGTATTGCATACTGACATATATTGAACAGGAATTTTTTACAGATTCCATTGGAGGGTGACAGAAGAGTATATATGCAAATCCTACTTATTTTCACTTGAATTTAAGATATTTGTTTTCATACACAGTGTGTTTTGCACATTGATTTGTAACTTTATCTTTGAGGAATACAGTGTGCCTTCTCACTAAAGGAAAAAAAAAAGCCTGATAGATATGGGTGAGCTGAGTACTTATATATTTATGTGACTGGTACAAGTAAGCCAGTGATTAACTATCTTATCTGTGGGACTTAACACATTTGAAACTAAACTAGATCTTTATTAAGGGAAAAGTTTACAGAGATGCCACAACTTTAGTTAATATTTAACCTATTTATACAGATTTACTTTCTGTTGTCTCCATCTTTGTTCTTCATCCCAGTCTTCTCTATTTAAATTGCATGCTATAGAACTGAGGGGAAAATCTAAAACAAAACACCTTCATATTTTTTTCACTGACTACTGGAACAGTAAGTCCTGTGGCTGTAATCCTCCTCATTCTGGCTCACTATAAATCTTAGAAGCAAATTATTGCAAGTTCTGTGGGCTTGTAGTGGTATTCAGGTGTCAAATATCCAGTAATGGCATAGTCGAGTGCACTGTTGCCAGTAACTACCTAGACAGACTTTCTTTGGGAGTTCCTTTGGCCTGCATTTGAGAATTACTAAGAAAAATAAGAATAGAATTTTTTTTTTTTCTGGATAAAAGTACCTGTTTCACTGTTACGTGACACCTGGTTTCACAGCTAATTAAGGCTGACCAGTTGAGCAACATTTCATCTTCAAGTAAAAAATTACAACAGACTCACAACTGTTCTGACATTCATTTGCTAATGTTTTGGACAAAAGACCATCTGTTGACACTAACATTTGTCATAATAAGCTATAATAATACTTGTTATAGGTGTTATAATAAAGGAAAATATTTTCTTCTTGTTCTCAGTGTCTGAACCTACATTACTATGCAAAAAGACAGAGCGCCTTAAAACATGAGAAGTCAATTGCTTTTAACAGGGTTAGCAGTTGCTGATCAACTGACTGGATTATCTAAATTCTAGTAGGACAGTCAGTAGCAAGATAGAAACTAGACGTTTTTAAATTTCATTAGAGAGAACCTGAACCCTGCACTCTCCTTGGTCTTACTTCCTCCTGTCTTTTTGTACTACTTACCCCTATAACACTTTCAGGGGAAGAGGCCATCTTGCTATCAAGACAGCAGTTCTTCAAGGTGAAATTATCACTGAGAAGATGAAAATTCAACCCTTCTGACAGAGGACATAGGGATTGATTATTCAAGATGATGGGCTTGTCAGAGCTGTCATAAATGGGACAGAAGACATAAAAAAATGAAAATAAAGAGGAAATTATGCTTGAATCCATGTTGCTGTAGATCAGAAGAAAGTGATGGCATTTTGGAGAAAAATGGTGATCAGCAAAAGGAAGGTGACAACAGGAAAGACAGGAAAAATAATTTAGAAAGAAGACATAATCTTGTACATATATGTGAAGCAAATTTTGATGGACACAATGACATCAGTTGTTTTGGGACTGCAAATGGAACCATCGTTTGTCAGAAACAAACCAGGTATAATAGCAATAATCGTCATTTCTTCTTTTCCCACAGAATGCCTCTATTCATTTCATATTCATAGCTCAACTTATTTGTTACAGGGACAAAATCTACTCCTACATGTGACCCATTATCTGCAATAAAGTGGCATAGTTGTACTTTAATGCATCTCTTCTGGACTAACATACACATTTCTTACCTCTAAAAGCTTATTGATCATTTCTTACCTCATAAAAATATATCTATTCACATATGGTTAAATATGAAAATCCCCTCTTCTTTTATTTAACTGAATTGTTATTTAGCCGTGTTATTTAGCTGCTTTTCTGACACACCTTATTGTTACACCTGTTTTCTTTTATGCTGAAGTCTTATAATATGGTTCCACATAGTTACTTCTCATTGGCAATTCTTATTTAAGAACTCCACTTCTACCTTTAGCTTGTTTCTGACTTTAAGCTGCCCACTCAATTGCTTTGACATGACTGTTTGTAAAGTGGATTAGATTAACAGAAAAATAGAATAGAATAGAATAGAATAGAATAGAACAGAACAGAACAGAACAGAACAGAACAGAATATTTCAATTGGAAGGGAGCTACAGCGATCATCAGGCAGTCCAACAGCCTGACCAATTTGGGGCTGACCAAAAGTTGAAGTATGTTATTAAGGGCATTGTCCAAATGTCTCTTAAACACTGAGAGACTTGGGGCATTGACTACCTCTCTAGGAAGTCTGTTCCAGTGCTTGACCACCCTCTCAGTAAAGAAATTTTTCCTAATGTCAGGTCTGAACCTCCCGCAATGCACCTTTGAGCCGTTCCCATGTGTCTTGTCACTGGATACCAGAGAGAAGAGGACTGCACCTCCCTCTCCACCTCCCCTCCTCAGGAAGCTGTAGAGAGCAATGATGATTCTATAAATACATTTCCTTATGAAGTGGCTCTACAGCTGGAAACTTGCATTTTATGCCAACCTAAATGCTGAAAAGTGTTTCTGAGTTACTATGAGACTGATGTTCACAAAAGATCCTGACTTGTGACTAAATGCAGTGGCAAGAAACTGCTTTGAGTGATAATGGGTCCAGAGGTAGAGATGAGAGAAGTTTGTTTTCATGGACACTGTCACACTGTTATTTTTGCAATTTGATCATAATTTCATCATAAAGTAGCTAACAAAAGATTGCTGTAGAGAATCATTACTATGCCAGCTGTGTGGCAGAACAGCATGCCATGTCAGCTTGACACCAGCTTATACAGGAATCTCATTTATATCCTAAAAGTGGCCTTGTTGCTGGTCACAGATTGCATGAGTTTTCTTAAACCAATACTTACATAACTGGAGGTAGAAAATGAATTTTCCCCATATATAATTGCAGAAGGGTTTGAGGAGTTCCAATGTTGAGGAGTTCTAATGTTATCCAAAATCTCATATACTATCCACTGCCTTTGTAGAGGTAATAGCTGGGCTAGAAACTCTCCTATAATATTATATGAGTGGGTTTAGTCACAGTTATCTTTAATCCCCTTCCCACCCCGCAAAAAAAAAAAAAAGTCTAAATGAATGGTTTTAGTGACAAGCCTATAGTGTAAACTTCAGGCTCATTTACTATACAAATACTTTTACACTGTCTAGACAGAAAAGTCACAGGTGTATTCATTTAATTACTGGTCAGTCATTTTGCATTGATTCAGTTAGCAACAACATTGTCTTTTCTAGGAACTATTTCAGAATTATTTTAAAGCCATTGTTACAGCTGTCCAAGGTCCAGGTGCCGAGAATCGAATTCAAGATGAAGAAAGTGGAAACTTGCATAGAGGAGAAAATTTGCATGACAGAAGTTGATGAATTTATTTATTTGGCAAAAATTGAGGGCAACAGGGCATAGTGGACAAGAAAATATAGAGTTACTATTAATGATGT
>VYZW01049020.1:661-13371 GCA_013401315.1 Balaeniceps rex
TGTCCCCCACAATGTGACTTTGCAGGGTCATGCAGGTATTCTAGGCTATCCAGGACTGGATGGAGTCGAAGGCATGAAGGTAACTTCCCACATGAAAATACTAAAGCATTGCTTTTTTAAAGATATTTGCATGAATAAATAAGTATCATTGCTCCAATCAAATCTCTTCTTTACCTCTGTATCACTGTAATTTTCAGTATGTTTCAGTTCCTCATTTACTTTATTGTTAAGGATAAAAACGAATGGTTGCTGAACTATGAACACTTGGATATTTTAATACCTTTACAATGTTCATTCATGTAACTTCATGACTTACAATTGTAGGTGTAGTCTCTCTGGTCTCTTTCATCCTTATACCAATGCCATATTTACTGGACAATTGAGGCGAGATTAGATGGAAGTAAGTGGATGTTAAGATCATTGCCAAGGCTATCTGAAGTCTTAGATCACAGATCTACAAGTATTCACAAGCCTGAAAAGAATGTATTCAATTTCTCATACTGAAGATAGGCAGCGCGTAGCAGACATTTTCGGGGTATCTCACAACTTGGGCAGTCAGACATCTGGAAACCGAGTGGAAAATGGTTGGATAGTAGTTTGCTGTGAAAAACACTTATCTGCCACCAAGATTGGTATATGGCTGGCAGGCATGTGAAATGCAAGTACTGAAGGGCTTTTTTGTGCAGAGCATGTGGAAGAAGGTTTATGCACGGAGAAGTATTACTGGAAAAAGCAGCAACGTGTGCACTGCCTTGGCTCACTGCATGGTGTTTATGTTATAAATATGATGGCAGTTTGGACAAAGTCAGATCTTGCACTTGCTCTTTCAAAGAGGATTTGATACTGTGTTAGAGCGAGAGGAAGGAATGATACTGCAATTTGTCACAACTTGCTTGTTCTACCTGGGTGATTTTATGGAGGAATCCATTTTCCTGGAAGCTCCTGTTATTGCAATTCAGGATTCCAAGGCAACAGATAGCTGCAGTGATGAATGCTTTTAAAAATGGGTATGTTCATAGCAGCTCTCTCGCTTTTACTACAAAGTGAACAAACATGATCTACCTGATATCGGTCAATATGGTGATATGATAACTGGTCTCCAGTACACATGGTATATACATGTCCGTGCTTCCTATTGAGGTAGGGGGATGCCTTCAGAGGATAGCTGGATAGTAACAAACACTTGATCTGAAGCAGCCATCAGTTTCATCAGACAGGAAGTAGCTAAGTCAGGACAGCGGTGATTGTGAATAGCAGAAGAACAAAGTGAATTCTTCACCAAGACAAAGAATGGTGGTTAGTCAGTGAATGACCACAGGCATTGCTACCATAATACAGTCTGTTTCCTGACAAGCAGTCTTCCCCTCCATCACCCATCTGAATGCGGCGTGAATCTGTTTTTTTTTCTACAGGGTGAATTAGGTGACATCGGTCCCCCAGGCCCTCCTATCGTTATTGACAGGGAAGGTGTAGTCATTTCAGGTACACATTTCCATTTTGTTTTGGAACTTGCCTAAAGCACTTTTTCGATCCAACTTTCCTTCTTACTATATTTTACCACTTTTCTACATTGTGTATTGGGTCTAATCCATCCCTTGTTATTTTTCTTTTAATTTCTGTATTGCTGACATACAGATACATTTGGCCCCATGTTCATAACTTCAGAGTTTACAATAAACCTTTCATCCCCACATTGCAGAATGATATGTTTCAAGGCAGAATGAAATTTAGTGCCTGGGAGGCTGACTGTGTGTGAGCATGGGGAAGAGGTGTGTTTCTACCTATGTGTCTTTCTTCAGTGTACTAAGAAAAAATGGCTTCCTTGTATTGCTTGGAAATGGCTACTCTGGATGTCATTCTGCTATTATTTGTTGTTCGATGTGGTAAGAATATTGTTTAGAAAATGAGCTTAACGCCACAGCTGAATAAGGCCTGCATGGGAACAGTCTCTGAAGCTATAAAGGTAAGGGGACAAATTGTATGATCTCTCCTATTCTTCCTCCCTCATATGCAGTCAAGTTTGAAACAACCTCTAACAGGTCAGGAGGAATTTTGCCCATTGTTAACTTTGACTAACAGGCTTACTGCTGACGGCTTTGCAACCTTTGCTGTCAGTGAGATCAGTGGCCACTGCAGTAGTTGACTGAACAGTCTTTCAGGAGAAATTCTCATGAGATTTTCCTCCTTGTTTTTCTGTATTTGTCTAATAGGTGCCCCAGGTGACCCTGGAAACCCGGGCATACCTGGTCCTCCAGGAGATGAAGGGATCAGTGGTTTACCAGGCCTTCCAGGAGCTCCAGGGTTTCCAGGCCTGGAGAGAGGTAAAGCAGCAGCTAACAGTGCCCTTGGCAGGCTGTTTTCTGTGTTTATTGCTGAGAAGACTCTGGGTAGTGGCCTGGAGATGGTGAAGGTATTGGAGCAAGCCTCTTGCTGCTCCTTCAGCTGGGTGATTTGCAGACTGCTGTATGAGACATAGGAGGCAGGGATGACACACAGGGAAACCAAGTATGTTGACTTGGATGGGACCAGAATTAGTCCCACAATGATTACAGCGCAGGTAAGTCTTCAGGTGTGAATATTTGGTGTAGAAGTGTACACAGGAGGTTGGTTGTTTGATTTCTGTTTCAAATGAGTTGATTGGCAGAACCTTTCCTACATTTTAAATATAGCGAATGTTTTTGAAAAATAATTTTTTTTAATGACTCTTCGTGTTTGCAATAGAGAGCTAACAGATTGGCTAGATAAACCCACTGTAGTTGGAACCCATTTGTCCCATCAAAGATCTCACTTGAAACTTTCTGTTTCGCTTGAATGTCATCTGTGAAGTCCTGGCCTGCAATGATCCAGAGACTAGGAACTACTAAGGAAGTTATCTCACTCAAAGGAAATCAGAAAATAAATAAACAACAGACTTACATAGTTAATTGTCTAACTGATCAGTGGGACTTAAATGCAGCCCTGTGAAGTATTTTGGATGACCAAAGGAGTGTGTAAATGGGAGCCAGTTGGTGCCTCCATTTAGTAAGTTTTCCTCTGTGTGCAATTATAAATCATTCTGTGCTAACATGGTTGCCGTTCAGGGCACAACAGTAATTTTCATAACATTAAAAATACTAGAATGTGTTTGCTGCTGGATAGCTGCTCATTGCATCATTGTTGTCTAGATGGAATGGGCCCTGGAGGGTCTTCAGGTATTCCAGGTGTGAAGGGTGAAGTGGGAGAACCAGGAAGAGCAACGATTGGATTACCAGGCAGTCCCGGCAGAGATGGTGTACCAGGTCTGCCAGGAGCACCAGGATTGCCTGGTTCACTACGTATGTATTTTTTTTTTTTACATCTGTTTTTATATTGGATTCAGAGTGAAACAAGACAAATAATCATTTATATATTTATTTCGTTTCCAGTGTGGATTACTCATCTGTAAATCTTAAATGTTTGGTTGACGCCTCATTGTGATTGTAACTCACAACCTTAAGTATATATATCAGCAGCCACCCCTCTGAAGTCAGAAAATACAGCTAATTATTGTTAGAGTGATAGCCTGAGAGACTGAAGCACAAGGTTATGTAGACACAATTTATGACACAGAGGACTTTGAATTTCTAGGCTGGTCTCCTACTGGCTTAGTTAAAGAATAGACCGTGGCCTTATGAGCACCTGGGGTAAATATCTGGTCTTGTGAGTAGGTATTTGAGGTACCAGGAGTCAGATAGGGTACCTGAAGAGAGAGTTTTCGGACCTAAGGAAACATGATTTTATTTTTACATGTTCATTTGTGTGGATGCCCTGATTGGATTAATTATGCATTGTTTTGTTTTCCTCAGAAATTGAGTTTTACATGAAAAAAACACAAACCTTGTATTTTACCATTCTGCCATAAACTGAGTTCAAACAGCCTGTTTTATTTTTGAGAGCCAGCCTTTCAAAACAGCGCACACTTCAGTGATGGAGCCAATGAGCATGGTCTGATGAAATGATTTTCTGTGGAGAAGAAATAAGTGCTTTCTTATCAATAACTGTTTGCTAGCCAAATCCGGCTCATTTTTCTGCAGAGTCTGTAAAGCTCTTGTAGCTGTTTTTAGCTGATGGTTGCAGTTTGTTTCCATGGAACATCAGACGGGTGCTGGTCAGCACTCCGTCTTACTGTTGTCACTGAGGGGAAGGGTTTTCAGACACAGTAGTTTTAGATTATGTTAGATCACTTTCCACTGCTGTTTCTGTCAGCTCATTCTATTCAGCACATAAAGAGATGCAGAAAATAATCCTGCAGTTATAAAGTGAGGGACAGGGAAAGTCCCCTTAACCTTTTTGCCATTTAGTCTCTTTCCTAAGCTGCAGCAACTTAACGAGAAGTCGAGGAGCTCTGCAGAAGGCAGGTAGCCCTGGGGATGACTCTACCATGCCAGCAGCAGCAGAGACACTGCTCATATATGATAGCTTCTGTGCCAACAAAAAGGGCAATAGCCACTCATCACAATCACCAATACATTGATTTGTCCCTTCAACTTCTATCCATATGAGTCTCAGCTTCTCCCAGAGCTGTAGAGGCACATATGCCATGAATAAGTCATTTGCCCCTCTTTATACAACCTGTTCACAGTTTGGTTAGTTCTTCGGCCAACTGTTGAGTCTTTGAAAAAGTGCAATGGTAGAGCAGGAGAGGAATGAAACTCTGTTACATCCACATTGTAAGACCTTTTGCTTTTCTGTGTGAGAAGCTAGAAGCAAATGTATCGCAGAGAACTGCAACCTGTGATACCAACCAAGTTCCATCTCCTTGTGTAACTTCCACAGTTGCAGTTTGATCCGGTGTCATTTCTGTCAGTTGCATAACTGAAATTGTAAGTTACTAATGAGCTGGAAATCTAGCCTTCTCATGGCTTTTGCTTGCCTTCTTTCCGCATATAGGCCCTTCATTCCCCCCAGACACGATCGTGAATGGAAGGATTGGGGCCCCAGGGGAGCCTGGACAAAGAGGGCTGCCTGGAGCTTTGGGTCCAAAGGGGTACAAAGGTAATTGACTCTTGTTTTGGGAGAGCCTTTTAGCAGTCATTGGGCTTCAGAAAGATACTGACATGTGGTTAATATCCTAAGGGATGAGGTGGAAGTGTCTTTATGACAAATCACAGGAGGTTGAGATGGATTAAAGGAGCTAACAGCCTTTACAGTTTAGAGAGAGTTGTGCCCAGCACTGCCAGCAAAATCCTGTTTCCTACTTCCTACTCTGCTCAGAAAAATAAGCAGATAAACATCTCATACCCAGAAAATTAGCTAAGTTAGTTATACTTTAAAGCCGTAAAGGCGTAATGAGACTTAGAAATAAAATCTTGTTCACTGCTTTTTGCAATATAGGCTGGAAATGACAGTGAAACTTAATTTTATTCTCCTCTGTGCTAAAAATGATGAGAATTTGGGTCTTAGTATGTGACAGAACCAGCGGCAAAAGCAATGATGACGCAGACATCACTGTGCTTTGTGATTGTTTGGATCCATGGCCAGTTATGATTCAGGGAAAAACAGATATCCAGCTGAGGGTCATTGTAACCTACTGTGAGTGGGAGAATGGATTTGCTTTCTCTGACATATAACTATCTCTTTAAAAAACCACAAGACTTCTGTCCTAAAAGTCTCCTAAAACCATCTGTTGAGGAGAGTCTAAACCTTTGGGAAGAGGTCAAGGAGTGCCGAGGTTCATGCTGCACATGGTAATTTGGTGATGGGCATTGCATAGAAATTAACCTGGACAAAACCTGAGCTCCACTTGCTTGACACATCACCTGAGCAGAGTAGGCACAAAATCAAATCATATGAGAATGGCTTTGTCCTAATTGAATCAAATACTGCTTTTGGAGCTCTTGCAACTGAAAAGGGTCTTTATCCAAATGAAACTGAGTTTGGAGTGTTGGCTGTATTTTCCAGGAGAGCCAGGTGATTGTGCTTGTGATGGAGGAGTTACAAGAGCTGGTTTAAAAGGCATCTCAGGTCCACCAGGTCCATCGGGAAGCCCTGGTGTGCCTGGGATTAAGGGCATTGGTGGAGACCCAGGCACTGTGGGTGCACCAGGACTGCGAGGCCCTTCGGTAAGGCAGGAAGAGTTTATATTGGTTGTCATGAATTAAAGGAGAAAAAGTGCCCATGTGTGATTGCTGGTGTTGATTGTAGTGAAAGCAGAACAGAATTTTTTTGCACAATTTCTTCTACTTGTTTGGATTAAGAAGGAAAAAAAAAAACAAAACCACAACCCAGAAACTGACCTGTGTAAAGAAGCTGAAAGTAGAGAAATTATCACATATAAAAGATGGGAGAAGAAATGGTTCTTAAGTTCTGAGAACTGCACGTTTAGCCGTCAAGAGAAAAACAGGAACAATTATTCATCCCAGGGCTTCTTGGCTGTAGGCATACATGGATTAGACCATGGTTCTTCCTAACTGGGGGCTGGCTGGGGAAGCAGATATACATCTGCATGGAGAGGAGACCTGAAAAATTGAGTGGTGAGATCTTTTCACACCATTGCTCATAGCTATAAAAACTGTGTGCCATAGATGCAGTCTCCTTCTCAACTGCCATATGCTAAATACATTAGTGAGAGTTGAGCTGTGTTTTTTATGAAACAGCAACCATAATAAACAGGATTTTCCAAAGTGCTGAGCATTGCTCATTGGCAGTATTTACTTTTGAAAATCATAGTCCATAAAGATACCAGTCTTTTGTCTTTGGGGTATCTTTGTCAGCGTCAGTAAATGCAGCACACCAAGTAATAGGGAAGAAGATACAATACTTAGGCCCTGTTGTAGCGTGAGTGATGTAATGTTCCCAGATGCCATCCAAGATTGCTGTCACTATAGTGGTATATACCAGGGTTTGGCTTGCCACTGTAATGCTGTGGAAACAGGAAATCCTTTGGAGATTCTTTCTAGCTCCAGTCATTGTGTCCTGTCCTCATGACATTTTTAAGAAGCAAAGCCTTTTCTCTGCATGTTCATATTCCTGCTTTTTTCTTTTGGTCTGTAGGCTTCAGCTGGTCAGCAAGGTCTTCCAGGCCTTAAGGGAGAAAAAGGGGATTCATCCTATGCAACAGGCAGAGGTGCTCGTGGGGACCGTGGTGCAACAGGACCCAGAGGACCTTCAGGCATCCCAGCAACGCCTGGCAGGGATGGACTTCCAGGCTTGCCAGGCCCACCAGGCCCTCCTGTAAGTTCAGATTAATTTAGCAGCAGTGCTTCAGAATTGGAATAAGGAGCAAAGACAATAGAAAGGCCTGGCTTACTAGTCCTGACTAGTACTTACCCTGTGGTAAGTCTCCAAATACATAAAAAGCTCACAGTCCCTGAGCACAAATTTGTCTTGGTCAGGATTAATAATTGGCACTCATTGTGCTTCTGGCTACCCAGCCAGAAGATAAACTTCCAGTAGTGGGCTAGACCCTAATGCTGTTTTACGTTGTGTCCTGAAAGATAAAAGACGCTGTAGGCATAATTATGAGTCGAATCTTGGAATGGAAAAATCACACCAGAATCTTTTTAATTAAAAAGAAAGTAAATGTCTTTCAGAATATGTAATATTTACATTTTGGCAAATACAACATAAAATATTATTTTTAGTAGTCACTGAGCTTTCCTGCATCTTGAAATAATGATGGATGATTTACAGTGGTTTCCATGTACCTTCCCAGGTCCATCTGAACCTTGCACAGAACCGACCAAACTCTTACGCATTTGTTAAAATGATAGTGGTGTATATGCTTTCTACATCTCTTTGATTTTCAACTGTAATTGTCTTTGCTGTGCACAGGGTGATGGTGCGCTAGGTTTCCCAGGTGAAAAAGGACTGCCAGGATTACCCGGCACCAAGGGCCGTCGTGGAGAAACTGGTTCTCTTGGCGTTGGGTATCCAGGTCCTAGTGGAGTTCGTGGGCCACCAGGTGACCCAGGAATGGATGGGTTTCCAGGACAAGCAGGTCTTCCAGGCCCTCCAGGTAGGTGTTGCTGGGTCTGCTCTTATTTTGAAAAGGCGCAAATCTGCGACAAGTCAAATGGCACTCAACTTACTGCTGTGCTTGTAGCCAGGTGAGAAGATTGCATTAGATTAAAGATTGCTCTTTAAATTAATTGAAACTGCTCTCTGGGCTCACCAGACCTCACACAGCAGTCACAGCTTTCTCAAGTTGTCATGCTCAGGAGGACACAGATAATAAGCAGCAAATATCTGAGTTGAGTACTCAAATACTAATACTGTTGGATGGAGCTACTCACTGACTATTGCTGGAGAACCATTTTACACCAAAGGTAGTTAGGAAGATTGATAAAATGAGGTTTTTAAAACACACAGCCTACTTCATTGTCCAGGTAAAAACAGTAACTCACTGGTATTGGAGACGTCTGAATCAGTTTTCAGAACTATTACTATTATTGAAATAAGAGGAGCTCCAGATTTTTTTTAAAGAAGAAACTGTAGTACATTGTATGTATGAACAAGCATTGGTGAATAAGACATTGTCATGACAGCCAGATAGGGAGTTCAGTTATGACTGATGCAGCCAGCTCTGGGCTGTTTGCTTCCCTGGGGTACTACAGTTTGGCTCAGTTGATATGTTGTTATATGTACCCAAAGCATACCATAATGACAAGTGATAAAGTGAGTAAATATAGGTTTGATAATGTTTCGTGTATGATGTTTTATGTTCACTGTCAGCATTCAAACTGAATTAGATGGAAAGTCATATGTCTCAATGTTTATGGAAAATGTTTTCATAACAAAATGACTGTACAGAGCTAGTCCCAATGTCTTGATTCCATGTCAGCCATTTAAACGTAATTTATGATAAAGAGTATTTTTTCTTTGCCGCTGCTGCTTTTCGGTGTATTTTCCATTCTGTGTATACTTAGGGTTCTAGGTTTGTAATTTGGTCCATATCAATAAAGCAGAATCAATAATATATTTGCAGGCATAATATTGTTGCATAGGTTTATGGACTGATAAACTGATGTTCTGAGTTCAGAAACCTTGATGGTAAGACCACTGCAGCATGAGGAGTTGAGGGAGGAATCTTAAACTCAGAGGGAGCTGAGAGCTAGGCCAGAATACCACTGGGAAGGTTGCACAGACATGCCGGATGGCATGTTACCTCACATCAGTGTCGTGCTGGGTTGTTGTTATGGGGTGAGGAGACAGCTAGCATTAATGTCCCCCTGGAACAGTCTGCATAAGCTTTTTTTCCAATTCAAGTCACATGCTAAATGCTAAAAGCTTTACTAATTCATAGCTATGAATGCTTACATCTTTGTTCAGTAAATTGTCTCTTACAAAATCCACTAAATTAAAATTGCATTGTAAGATGAGTAAAAGTAAAATGCTCTGTGCATGATGTGAGCTGTAGATATTCTGCGGAGCACATCAGAAGCCAGTTTATTATGAATGCCACATCAAAGCTTTGCTAACAATGAATGGTCCTTTGTAGAAGAGTATCTATAGACAAAATATGTGGGAAAGTGCGAATAAGTCATTAGCCAGTTCAGTTTGCACCTCCATAGAGATGTGTAAGAAAACTTGCGAATGCATCATTCCCTCCATACTAGGAAATAATTTGCGTGCATTAAAAGGCCCTTTGATGTAGTAAGTTTCATCTAATATTAAAGAAATGTGTGTGGGTGGAAGAAATAATCATTTCTTATACTGCCCAGACTGAAAGGCCTTATCGTGAAAATGAGGAAAGATGTTTAAAAAGAGACTGTGACCTACTGAAGTTGCCACGTCAAAGACACCACTGAGGAATTTTGCTCAAGTCCATGCCACGTGCAGTAATACAGGGTGAAACAGCCTTGCTTTGGAAAAACCTAACTCAGTATTTTATAAGAAGCTAGACTGATTTTACCTGGTATTATGAGATTACTCAAAAATGTTGGAATTGCCCATATTTTGCTTTTATGCCTGACATGATGGTTTCATAATTGTTTAATTTCCTTGATACGGGGATATTATTGTGTAAACGGTGATAATGTAGGGTATTACATAGCTGAGGAACACTTAAGTTTTGCTTATATAATTTTTACAGTAAGCCTTGCTTACATCATTTTGCAAAACACACAAGGAAACAGTCCTGTTTGCTTTTCAGTTATCCTCACATGAAATACCCATTGTTCAAGTATTCTACTGCCGCCTAATAACGTCAAATACAGAATATGCTGTCGAACAGAGTTGTTTTTGGAAAACTCACGTAAGACACTCCTTAAAGCCATGTGATGTGAATGCAACAGTATTAATTAAACTTCCCTTTCCATGCCAGTTGCTACCCCGAATTGTTTGCTTTTTGAAAAATGTCATTGTGCTGTGTCTGAGGAGGAAATGTCTCAGAGATGGACCTCAACTTTTTGTTTTATAAAGCATTCAGCATCAGGCTCACATAGGATTGCAGAAGACCAGAACTGGAATTTTTATTTTGTGTCCCTACCATTTAACTTTTACTTTATCAAAAGAATGCCCTGTCAAAGTGTACCCAAGTGCAGGCAGCAATGTTTGTGTTGCATCTCACAGTCATGGTATTAAGGTGCCCATATCCATTCGAAGCATAAGTTGAATCACAGGTATTTTAGTTTTGAACCTCTGTTCTTAAAGCTGGTGCTGACTATAAAGACGAATTGCTGTCACAGATGAAAATAGAGCACTCTTTGGCTTTGTGTAAAAATGGAAGTGTTATCGCAACTCTGTGTAGATATGTTATCATGAGTATAGTCATTTTAAAATGAATTTTGCTATCAGTGAATGCCTTGCATCGAGATAAAAGTAATTAATTGAGAACTGACCTTTTGTTCTCTCACATCAAAGTAGAAAATGTTCTGATGTTTCCTTCAGAATTTGCATAGCATATCAATATGTAAGTAGATTAGACACCCTGGGGGTTGTGTTCCCTCTCGTTCCCTGCTACATCCTGCTTTCCACATGAGCCCTGCTTGTTTCTTTATACTAGAGCTGATACCTGTTAGCAGCCCCCGACTAGCTGGAATTTGAGATTAGGATTGTTCTTTCTTCTCACAAGTCTGAATAATGAAATCAGTCACAAAAGGCAGAATAATGAAATCATGAAAATTAGGGTTGAGGGTGGAATGAAAGGGGGTAGAAATGGGAGGTCAAACCAGAATCGCTATCTGTCATTTGGCACCGTGAGAGAGGGATGCTCAAATCTGCCTACCCTGACTGGGTTTGGGGCTGGACCCTAAACTGAAAGCTTAACTTTCCATCTCTGGTTGGATGTAGGCATCGAAGTCAGAAGATTTTCATGCAGCCTTTTGTGAACTGAGTTGGAATCTATTGAGAAGAACTCAAGAACAATGTTATTGAACCAGTTCTTAGCACTGTTTCAACCAAAAAAATCATAGGGATCTTTACAGCCTTTGCAACAGAAAAGACATATTGGGTTACTTTATGAGTTTTTGTCCTGACCTATGTCATTTTGAAACCCCTATTCCCACTGTCAATGTCAGAAGCAGAGAACCATATTTATTATCCATACAGAAGTCCACTGATTTGATTGGATTTATCCAGGAAATAGTTTGACTCAGGGTCTTTTGTGAATAGAATTTGTTAGTCATCTGAAAATGTTAATCTTTTCTGAAAAAAATATTTAAATCATGTTGCTGTGCTGGAAGAAATGCTTCCAGTGTTGCCTGATTTAGACCAGATTACCTCGTCAGGACTGAAAGCAGTCACAATTTGGAGTGCTCTTGAATGGCTGAAGAATAAATTTGGCTTGTCAGTCTGGGAATGGAGCTTGAATAGAAGGATCCTGCAACAAGAGTTGTAAGGAAATGAGAAACAATGTATCTGTGATACCTGATTATCTCATCCTTAATCAGCCTTGTAGTTGATGCCAGATGTGAATTAGCAAATATTGGGCAACAGTGCAGTTAGGCAGCTGTTTCTCTGTGCATATAAAAGTGTTTGGAGCAATGAAGAAAACCAGCTCTCTTCCCCAAATTTGCTTTACTAGTCACCTTTTGTGTGTAAACTCTCTGACTAAATAGCTTTTAAAGTCCTTTAGATTTTCATTTTTAGAAAGTGTATCCATGATAGTTTAAGGCTAAGCCAGCTGTTACAGCGTAGGAGCTAATTCTATAGTTCTAGCACAGACTCCTCTTAAAATAACTGGAAGCATTTCTGGAGTTGGAAAGTCTTGAATTAGTTTTTGTGATAATAATTTCCGTGACGGTGTGAACGTGACTTCAAATTGTCAGTGACCTACAAGGAAGAATGTTGGAAGTGTTTGAGATATTTCAGGTAAATCTGATGTGCTAGCAACTCTGATAATGTCACATAAATGTCATTCCACTGAAGAGGGATTGCTAGTACAAACACAGCCTTTTTCTGAGAGGTAGAAGTCAGTCAAAGGGCTTTGCAATTGCTGAGTCTTGTTTGCTGCTAATAAACTTTTAAGCCATGTGGTTATTTCTTAGTCTGACAGACTGTAGAAGAAGCAGCTGGAGAGTAAGGCTGAAATAAAAAATCCTTGCTATTCCACCCTCCACGCATGCGTCTCTCTGGCCTAGCCTCTTGGGTGGCAGGTTTCTTAAAACACCTGTCAATATTCCCTGGATATGTATTTTATCTTGCACATGCACATTTATTTTAGAATTTCACGCTATAGCGTACTGTTCATATACAGCTTAGAAACAGCCTCAGTTTTTAAAAGGAACACATGTCAGCTGCCACTGACTTTG
>VYZW01049020.1:15631-39660 GCA_013401315.1 Balaeniceps rex
ATGTGCAACCTCAGTGTTCCTTTGTTTTAGGTATCACCTTGCCCTGCATAGTTCCTGGAGCATATGGGCCCCCAGGGACTCCCGGCTTTCCAGGATTGCCAGGTAGGGAGACAAGCTGATTGTAATGCACTGGCTGACTATCAAGAAGCACTTACTCCTCAAGGAAGATAATACCTGCTAATTAATCTCCTCCAAGTGATAGTTACTCTAGACAGTTAACTGGCAGAACAATGTTCCTCTTTTTTTTCAAAGAGACTAGGCTTAAATCCCATGGAGGATCATAATGACGGCACCATTTTCCCTTTCAAGTAGCCTCTGAACGCAAACCCTCTCCTTCTGTGTTTATGTAGCTGATGAAGTAGCCATAGCTTTGAGACTTTATTTAGCTTAAATTGTGTATCCAGCAAGTGTTTTCAGCACTAGCTTTGCAGCAAAGATCTGATTCTGTTTTCTCGTGCTGTTTTTGTCTTCCACTGTTCATTCATTAATACTATATTTTTACTCTTAGGTCCCAAAGGCAGCAAAGGCTTTCCTGGCATTCCAGGCCAGCTTGGATTACATGGGTCAAAAGGACAGCCAGGATCTCCAGGAATAATAGGCTTGCAAGGGGAACCTGGTAAGAGGGAAGTTACTGGAGTTCTTTTTATTGTCTGATTAATGTGTACAATTTTTTATCAAAAGGTTTGTCCAACCTTCTAGGCCACTTTTCTGCCTGGTACATTCATAATGCTCCATTGAGAGCTCCATTGTGCTCCTTCCAAATGCAATCTCTGCAAGCATATGGTTGCAGCTTGGAAGAAAACAAAAGAAATGTTCAAGATACTTGTTACCTGCCTATAATATTATATCGCTGCTGGAAGAAAAGAGGACAACCAACACAATCTGTTTCTCCAGAAACCATCATCATGTGCTTTGTTATAGTTTAGGTTAACTACAAGTTCAGCGTAAAACTTGTTTTAAGCCATGTGATGCTCTGGTAAAGGCATGCTGTACAGTGTTTGGACTCATTTTAGCTGTGGGAATTGCTGGTGGTTGTGTAAATAAAGAGCAAGAAGCCGAGGTGGTGAGGGAAGATTCCTAAAGCTAGATTGCTGTGTATCCATCAGGTTTCTCTGGATATGGCTGAAGAAATCTCTTATCCTTTCACTACATTAAGGGGGGATGTCATCTTTATGGGGTCACTGATTTTATGACATAACCCCTGAGCAGTGTGACACATCCACACAGGAGTGTAGCTTAGTATCTGCTTGGTACAGGGAGAGTACTTTCCAGTCCTTGTACCAAGGCTGCCAGTGTCTTCTGCCCTGCAGTGCCAGAAGTTGTCTGACATAGAGGACAGAGTAAGAAAGGTGTGATGAATATAACATCTTTGCAGCTTTTGTGGTTGATAGTGGTAGTGCGATACTGCCTGTGTGTAGCCTGAAATGGCCATCTTCCTCCTTTTTTTATCCTTTTTGCCTAATCTGCCATCTAGTGAAACCAAGCTTGTAAAGCTGCAACTAGCTGCAGCTCCCAGATATTCCTAAAGTATTCTTTTCTTTTTTTTTGAAAAAGAATAATATGAAAGGATATTCTAACTGTTTTAAACAGTTTTATCACTTTCTGTCACCAATTATTGTTTGTAATTCAGTACTGAAACATTCTGCAACTTTCCAAACCACTTTTTCTTGCATGGAAATTTTTTAAATGTTGATTTTTTTAGAGATGCTATTGGAAGCAGATATTCTGTACTTCTGCTGAGTGACATTTACTGTTTTTCTCTTTAAGGCTTCCCTGGGCCTCGAGGAGAGCAAGGGTCACAAGGACTTCCAGGACTGGATGGAACAGATGGTTTGCCTGGGAAAATGGGTGCTCCGGGCTTAGCTGGAACAAAAGGAGCTCCTGGAGATGTATTTGGTGCTGAGAGTGGAGCCCTGGGAGAGCATGGCCGACCTGGACTCCCAGGTGATAAAGGGCTTACAGGTGATCTTGGATTTCCAGGACCAAAAGGTGAGCACTGATACTGCTTGTATCTGGGAATATCAAACTGTTTCTCTTTGAAAAATCTTTCCTCTTTCCAATCTTTTTAAGATATTGTGTTAGCAGTCCTCTAAGCTGCTCACAGGTGAGAATTTGCTGGTTTTCTAATCTAATGCAACTCAAAAGCTTTTATTAAAACCCACTTTTTAATTAAAAGTGTGAATTTTGTTTTATTTGTTCTGTAACCTCCCACCTCTCTGTTCCCAGGGTTAGATGGAAGACCGGGCATCCTAGGTATTAAAGGCGAACAGGGTAATCCAGGATATTCGGGTGTCCCTGGATTGCGGGGACCTCCTGGTCCTGGAGGTCCTTTTGGCATTAAGGGAAAACCAGGACCCTTGGGGTCAGTTGGCCTTGTAGGAGCACGAGGTATGTAATGTCTTCAAATGAAGACTAGTAGCTAAGATGAATGCTGCAATGTTGTGGAAGTATGGGAGAGATTTGGCATTTGCTAGAATTGAGCTCCTACCTCTGGTTAGGGATAACACAGTGCGGAATTTGAGCCTTTTGCCTCTGACTGCTGGATGACTCCCGCCTAGAAATGGTGCCCCAAGGCCGTTAGAAGTACAGCAGAAAGATAGGAGAAAGCATCTTAAATGTGTTGATATTTTTAACATCTCTGCTTTTACATGCTGGCTGTATCATTGACTAATCTTCATTTCCCATTTTCATGACACTTCATTCCTGATGTATGACATTGCTTGAAATGTGACTTTGATAGATTGAAAAATTGTTGGCTTTCTCAGAACAAGCACTTAAGTATTCTCTGTCTTTCTCTTCGCTGGGACAGAAGAGAAATTTATTTCCCTTCACTTTACAGGGAAAAAAAAACCCACCACTTGAGTACAGCAGTATCTCTCAAGCTGCACTGACTAAAGTGTTTCATGGTCACAGTATATGCAAGACTTGAGAACCAAGTAAAGAGGGACCTGGGAATTAGTAGATAATGGTCTGTGACATAACTCATCTGTTCTGACATGCAGTATGACAGTGCTGGAGCACAGTGACAACAAATGAATGAAAGCACTAACATCATTTGAGATGAAAATCATAGAGTTTTAAAGGTTTTTTTTTATTTTGACTTTAACATTGCTTTTGCCTCTCTATTGTTTTACAGTTTTGGACTGTACGCATATATGGCTTTCCTTCAACTGTTTTTAAAAACCTCCCATTGCTAGGATGATAAGATCCAAATGATTAAGTTTTTTGCAGCTGTAGTCTCTCTGAATCATTAATTTCTTTTGTACCCTTGTTCTTTCTGTTTACATATTTTGTCTGTTTTTTCCTTCACCATGTTTCTATTCCATTTATCATCAACTCTCCATTTCTGATGTCACACTGTTTGGTTATGGGTTCTTCACATAGGCTGTCAAGGTGAGAAAATGCAGTGTAGCATAAAAGCTCATGGACTAACAACCTAGCTTTTAATGCTACAAGAATTGCATTGACTATAGGTGATACCCCTTATTATTGCTAATCAAACCAGAAGGCAAAGAACCATTGTAGTGAGAATGCTCAGAATGTAACAAAGCCTGAAGCCTACAAGGAAATCCTTAATATGTGCAGATTTTAAGTGTGTGTGTGTTCTTTGTCTTCTTAAATAAAGCAGCCATTTCATCTTCTGCTTTAGAAAATACTGGGTTGTAGCTTAACATGTTTAAGCCCTGACTGTAACAAAGCTTGTGTATTGGGTGCTACTGCTGCAAATGCCATTTTTCAGAAGCCACCTGATTTTTCCTTCTCTTCCTCTCTTTGGATCTGAGCATTCTGTTTTCAGTGGTTTGAGCCTTTATTTAAATTGTAAACCATTACAAAGCTTCAGCTAGAAACATTCTGAAACATTTAGAGGCAAAACAGTGCAGATGATGTTGGGTTTGTGACAGCACAATCAGAAGCTTGTTCCCTTAGTGAGCAATTTGCTCTTGAGAAGTAACCCTTTAACTACCAAGGTGGAAAAGAAACTTGTAAAAACAAGCCTCTCCAATTGATCTCTGGTTCACCCAGAGGATGGGGTAGGTAGCAGAAGCTGGCATTAATGATGCTCCCCATTCTGGTTTGGCTGCCTTGATGATAAAGGTAAGACTAGTGTGCTACAGTTTAGTGTCTAGTAAAGGAGACAAAAATGGATACACCATAAGGGGTTTCACGCTTGCCAGTTGTGTAGTGATGTAGGCGGTAACCCTCTTCATAGGTATTTTATTATTAGATGACTAATGCTTTTGCAATTCTAAGCTTTATGCCTTCTGGTAGGCTGCATGTGCCATAAGGTCCATTTGTCATATTAAAAACAATGCTGTGTTTAAAGAGTTTGGGAAGCTGTCCACAAATTGCCCTAGTGTTTGTGTGACACAATCTATTGAGTTCTTTCTTGTATTGATTCAGGACTTCCTGGAGTCAAAGGCTTGACTGGGGATGTAGGTCCACAAGGCCCTGCTGGTATGAAAGGCTTCCCAGGTCTTGATGGTGCTCCAGGATCTCCTGGGGAAAGAGGATTCATGGGGCCACCTGGGCCTTTTGGTCAAGATGGACGTCCAGGTTTCTCTGGCCCAAAAGGTATGTGTTCCACTAGGGCAATAGTCTGATGTTACTGTGCCCACAAAAAAATAACCTTGCTAATACTGATTTTAGCTCCATCTTGTCAGAAGAGAATGAATTCCCAACTAGTGTTGGAATGCATTTGTTTTGCTGATGAGTTATGAATTACAAATGATGGATTTAATTATCAAATCATGGTCATAAGGAGATCCATCTTAAAGGACTTGGACCCTTATGGTCAAAGGATCATGTAAATCAAGATAGAAAGACAAGAAAATTGAAGAAATGAGGAACAGTGAATGAAATTTATAGAAGGGAGAGAATGAAGCACAAACCAAACGGGAAGTAAAAATTTACAATCTGTATGGTCTTTAAGTGCCAGTACAGTAGTTGGTTACTTGGAGAATTCTGTGTTCTTTTAGGCGGAGAGCAATAGAGCTATGTAACTGCATGTTGCTCTCTTGGAAATTGATTGGGTTTTGCTCTCCAGTGGAAGCTCTCCAAGGTGAACTGAAAAGTGCTGGTTGAAACTATCATGGGTGGAGACCCACAAGAGAAGTGGCCATGTTGAGCTTCTGCCATGAAGTTTTACTACCCAGATTTGGGTGATTGGCCAGACCTGTGCTTGCCTCTACCTGCCAGCAGCTAGGTGGGTATGCAGTGTACCAGAAGAGACTAATTTTCCCTTTCTATTTCTCAACTTTTCTATATAGGCGAGAAAGGGTCTTTTGGCCTGCTTGGTTTCCCTGGCATGCCAGGCCTGCCTGGTGTCCCAGGGGTGAATGGGTTTAAAGGAACTCCTGGCACCGCTGGAGGAAAAGGAAGCCCTGGAGTTGTGGGACTCCAAGGTCAAAAAGGTGAGAAACAGCTGAAAGTCTTTTGCTGGCTGTGCAGCAGAGGGACTTAGGAGGACCTTCTGAGATGTCTGCATATGTAATGTTTTCTTCTGAATACTGTGTTCTTTTCTTCCTTGTGAAATACTTTGGGCTGGTTGCCAAAGATGCTGATGAATTTGCATCAGGACACATGGAAGTTCTGCTTTTGTCTGCCAGCTTCTAGTGTTATACCCTTTCTCTGTTAGATTATTTTGCAAGAAGATTTCCTGACTTCTTATTTCTTCAGGTGACAGAGGTGATATAGGTCCACCTGGTCTTCCTGTTCTTGGGCCTCCAGAACAGGCACTGCAATTCAAAGGAGGCAAAGGAGATCCTGGATTAGCTGGACTTGGAGGATTCCCTGGACCTAGAGGTATTTCACAACATTGTATTTAGTTGCCAGTATCAGTTGTTCAGTAACTGTGCTTATTCTCAGTGGAGTATGGTCTGTCCTTTTGACAGTGCCTGCAGTATTACTGTTTTCTGTTCTGCTGTTCACATTCTAGCAAGATTTGCATATGGCAATTCTGAATTTTGAGAAAACAATTTTCCTTTGAAGCACTGTTCTGCAGAGCTAATGCCATCCCTTCCTCCACTTTAAGGGGAGCTTTGGATGACAGGTCAATTGGCCAAAATGAGCTGAATGTCTGTATTGTGAAATTAAATTACACTCTGTTGTATAACCCAGGTGATAAAGGAATCCCAGGAAGACGTGGACAGCCTGGTCTCCCTGGTCCAATTGGGTCAGCAAGCAAAGAGAGAGGTCTTCATGGTGACCCAGGCTTTCCTGGTCCACCTGGACAGCCTGGGTTGCCAGGACAGAAGGGTACACATGGTATCATAGGATTTCCAGGAATGCCAGGAGAGAGGGTAAATACCTTCTTAAGTATCTTCATCTCCTCTAAGTGCTCTTAGGAAAATTCTGTGTTCTAATTGGTACTCCTGTAGCAAAGCAGCAGAAGCTGGCAGGATTTTTCCTTGCAAAACTTCCACATTGTTTTTGTTTGGCTCATACTGTTGAATGACACCTTGGATAGTACTTCTTCCTACATCTTTGTGGTCTGTTATCCCACATGACCTGAACTTGGAACAGCAAGAATAAAAAGCAAAGGCTAATTTTGGTGGGTTTTTTTCAGGGTTCAGATGGTATCACAGGAACACTTGGATTCCCAGGACCTGTTGGTGTCCCTGGTCCAAAGGGTAAGAACTCTTTCATAGTGTACATGGTCTTTCAGTACACACAGTGCTAATATTCATGACTAAAATGAATGAGTAGTGTTCTAGAAGTGTCCGTTGCTCTCCAGTGACTGGCTCCAAAGTACATGTCCCCTTGTAAGGGCCTTCATTCAGATGAGACCAGTCCTAAGCCGAATGCCTAAATACTTTACGGTCCTTTGAAAGTTTGGCCACAGCACTGTGTGAAGCATGTTGGACAGTACGAGAGGCACCCTTCTCTCTGTCGTGGTTTAGCCCCAGTCGGCAACCAAGCACCACGCAGCCGCTCGCTCACCCTCCCCCTCCCCGGTGGGATGGGGGAGAGAATCGGAAGGGCAAGAGTAAGAAAACCCACGGGTTGAGATAAGAACAGTTTAATAATTGAAACAAAAATAATAATAATAATAGTAATAATAATAATAACAATACTAATTGTAATGAAAAGGAGAACGAGAGAGACAAACAAAACCCAGGGAAAAGAAAACAAGTGATGCAACCGCTCACCACCCGCCGACCGACACCCAGCCAATCCCCGAGCGGCGATTGCTACCCCCGGCCAACTCCCCGCAGCTTATATACTGAGCATGACGTCATATGGTATGGAATAGCCCCTTGGTCAGTTTGGATCAACTATCCTGGCTGTTCCCCCTCCCAGTTCCCTGTGCACCTGGCAGAGCATGGGAAGCTGAAAAAGAAAGTCCTTGACTGGTGTAAGCTCTACTTAGCAACAACCAAAACATCAGTGTGTTATCAGCATTCTTCTTACACTAAATCCAAAACACAGCACTATGCTAGCTACTAGGAAGAAAATTAACTCTCTCCTAGCTGAAACCAGGACACTCTCTCATCTCCTTGTGTCAAAAGTATGAAGGGTAGGATGTTGTGGAATTACCCATAAATGTTTGTCTTATCGTGCATTTGCATGAGTGAATTTGCATCCATTGCTGTTTATAAGCATTTTCAAACTCAGGTACATCACTTACTATTGTCTTTGTTTGCTCCATGGATTTGAAGTATAGGCAAGGTTTATTTTCATAAACAAGGCTATTGAGCAGCCCTGAAAACTGCACCCCACAGTCAATTAGGGAACGGCCTCCCCACCTTGTCTTTCTTTGCCAGGTGACCAGGGAGAGACTGTTGGCATTCCTGGCATTGCTGGACCAAAAGGAGAGCGAGGGGACCCGGGGTTCCCAGGTAAGGTAGCCCTTGATTGCTCGCTTCAAGAATGCAAAATTCTAGATATTAAACAGGATAGCATTGCCCAATTTGGATATTTTTGTAATCTATAAATTTAAACACTTTAGTCATCTCCTGGAAGTGAGATTTGAGGAGTCTGGAATGGTGGGGCACAAATCTAGAAGATAATGAACATGTCCGAGAACAGCCCAATTCTAATGCTGGGTCCCACTTCACTTCTTGAGGAGGAACTTGTGAACTTGCACTGGTATTTGGCATCCAGGGAGTCCAGTCCAGGGCCCAGACCATGGCTAAGCAGACACAAGTGCTGCAGCCTCAATGTAACATGTTTCTCATTCTCTTCACGCCTTCCTCCAGTTTGACTTGTGCTCTAGCATGCTGTCTGTTTTTATTCTTTCAGGAGAGAGAGGGAGAGAAGGACTCAAGGGTGAACCAGGCTACCCAGGAAGCACTGGGGTGAATGGACTCAAAGGTGGCCCCGGAGATCTTGGCCAAGAAGGACCAGCAGGTACTAGACTAGGCATCTAAGTTCTGCAGTTCATGGTGTGACTGTGGAACAACCTCACCTTGTTGTTTCCTTAGCCCTGGTTGGCCTGTCTCAGCTGAGGCTGAAACAAGAAGGTTGACAGGAAGATGGGAATTTTCTTTGACACTAGTGTAAGTTGTCACCTTGTCCTGTCGTGACCGATCCTGTGGGTCAACCACGTGGTGAATCCTGCGCAATGGAAACCTAAAGGAATTCCTTTAACAAATAGGGAAGACCTCAGTTAGATACAAGCAGTAGCAGCTTCTTTGCAGCTGTTTATGGGCAAGGCTGCTCTAAAATCTTCCATTGCAACACTTCTGTCCATTCCCTCTCTAGAGCCAAACCTACCCAGAAGGATGGCTACAAGTGTCTTTGAGTAGTGGTGTAACTAGCAGGTAGATTCTGAAATTGTTATCAAGATTAAAGATGGGAGAACAGTGCAAATTGTTATCGGAATATTTTATTTGAAGAACAATTTAATTAGTTATTCAGCATGTGAACTGTTCCAGTGTGTCGCTTGGTGGATGATGAATGTCATTGTTATGATAAAAAAAAAAAAAAGCCATCAGATAAATAGCTTGATAAGTGCTATGCTAGTGGTGGTAGTGAGGAGAGATTTGGATCTGGTTTTGATTTATCTAAATAGCAATTTATTCACCCATCTTATGAGTTAAGTGCAGGAACAGAAGCTGTAAGATGGAGCTGTGAGCTGTTCCATCTTGGATGTGTAGTACAGGAACATTTTTCTGTTTGTGTTTAGGAATCCCTGGAAATGCTGGGCTGAGAGGAATCCCTGGGCCACCAGGACCTCCAGGGCAGCCAGGATCTGTCGGATTCCCTGGAGCTCGTGGAACAGCAGGACCTAAAGGTATATCTGGAGTCTGCACATGTGGGGAGAAATTGGGTCAGAAAACGAGTGTTTCGGCCAAGTATATCACAGCAGGCAGGCAGCACTATTATGTGTGGGCCAGCTGCGCGTGGGAAATCAGGTCATTTCTTGGCAATGTTAGTGCAGGCGCCAGCTGCTAGAAATGAGCAGAGGAGTGGTTGGAAAGGGAGAGGCTCTCACTTGATTTGGATCACTGATGGGTGTTCACTGAGGGTAGAACCGGTGAGAGCAGTGGGAAAAGTTTCCATGAAGGGGGCCTGTGGGAAGGAAGACTTTACATACTGTGCTCCCCTGTGTGTCAGGTTTCTCGTATGTGTTGTAGTCTCCATGAAACATCTTATGCATTTCCACCTAACTAGATTATTTGCTTATTTGCTCACTTATGTGTTCTCAATGTCTCTTCAGGGTTTCATGGATTTCCGGGTTTAAATGGTCTGAATGGCTTGCCAGGCACAAAAGGGTCTCCTGGAACACCAGGTAAAGGAAATGCGTAGTAGAAGTGTCATAGCTGGGGAAATGCATGCATATACTGGTCCATCACAAGAGCAGTGTTCCCAACAAAATTCCCCTATTTCACCCAGTTCTGGATTTAATTATAACCTGAAGAAAAACCTCAGGATACTGAATGTGCATGAACAAATTCTTCTTTAATGCCAGTAAGAATAGGATGCAGCCAGTGGAGTGAAGAGGCTTTCTGGTGATGGTTGTCCTTGAATTCCTGAAGGACTATGTCACTGCTGGAAAGCTGATGGAATGAAATCATTAAACTCTTCCGTTTCTAATGAATGTTTGATTTTAGCAGGGCAGCATCAAATGCTTTCTTTGGGTTGGGCTTAGCAATGGCATGTTTCCTTACTGCTTTCCATAGCCCTCCGTTATATGGAGCTCAAGAAAGGCATCAGTAAAATCAGAAACTGATTTCTTTGATTAGATTCTGGATTCTGCTTTTGGGAAGCTTTTGCCAGATTTTTTTGTATTTTTAACCATATGAAAGAGAATGTGGTTCTGCTTTGCAAACAGTGTTTTACTAAATGTAAAGAGGTGGAGAAAGACCTTTCCAAAGAGACTTGTTTAGTTACAGTCATCTTGTAAAGCAGCACTTAAAATTTGTGGCAGACATTTTATGCATGAAAATGGACAAACAGTCTTGATGTGTACAATTTAAATGATACCTGTGTTTTCTTTGTTTAAAACATTCTCTATTGGAAGGTAATTATTTAGACATATAGCTCCTTCACAATTTTCCTATCTGAGTGAGCTGCTTAGTATTTACTCTTACCAGAGTGACATGCTGAGCACCTCCCTGCAGCTCTTCCTGGGAGCCTCTGCCCTGCACCACTTGTGCTCAGTGTGTCTTCTGCAGTAGTCTGTGGAAACTGATCTCTCCATGTTGGAGCATGAAGCCTGCTAGATTATTTGAAGACTGGCAGCTTGAGTCTATGTTGCATCCTCTTGAGAGACACAGCATACAGGCTGGCAGGCAAATCCTGTCACAGGAGCGCTATGTTCACATCCTTGTGCAAGAGCTTGTGGGAAGACCAGAACAGTCGTACACTTCTCTCTCAGCATCTTGCATATTGTTTAAATTCACTCTGCACAACCAGAGTAGCACATGAGGCACCAAATCTCTTTCTGTTGCTCTTCTGAAAACAGCAGAGAGTAGTAAATGGCTAATTTTTTAATGCAACTCAGTTTATGTAATAACTTAACTGCTATTAGGCAATTTGAATAGGCTCTCTTATCTTTGTTAACCATGTTTAATTAGGTCTGAGTGAAGCTGGACTGAAAGGCCCTGCAGGTCTCCCAGGTCCGAAGGGTGAAGAAGGTTCTCCAGGCTCGGGTAGAGGACCTCCAGGATTCCCTGGACCAAAAGGCTCATCAGGAGACATGGGTAAATGCTGATGTTCTGGAAGCCCAGCAGGACATATTGCAGCTCTTGTTAACGGGTTGCATGGTCAGAATTACCAAAGAGAACTCCTAAAGCCACAAAGGTGGTTAGTAGTTTGACAGGTAAACGTTAAATCTGTGATGTGGCTCTATATTTGAGAAACAGTTGGTATACAGTTCTTACAGTGTCTATACCTCTCCTGAACAGCAGAATATAGTAATTTTTCCCCTCATGTAGTGAGAAGTCTCTTTGTTCTCCTCAATATAAATGCTACTCAGCCACTACTTCTGTCCATGTCTGTGAAGATCGCTGAAGAGCTTTGGGTACACTCTCTCACTTTGTATTTCTATTCTAGGTTCCCCTGGTCCTGTGGGACTGCCTGGCTTGCCAGGAACACCTGGAGCTTCTCTTCCTTCTGATATACGTGGGCGACCTGGGGATGCTGGCCATCCAGGAACTGATGGGAGTTCAGGTATGAAGAGAGACCTCTTAAGGAGAGTGGACTAGCTAAGGGGATTTCTGTTTCTTTATGTGCTTCCTTTGAAGAGCTCTGAGGGGAAATGACTTGGATAAGTACTGTCACTTTAATAACCTGGGTTTTAGGTCAGGGATTGAAAATGAGATCTGCTTTAAATTCCTGCTATTGAATCCTGATTTGATTTAGCCTGTTATTAAAGCTCTGTAGTCCATATTCATTTCACCTATTGTGGTACTGAAGACAGACTTGGGCACTAAGGTAGGTACTTAAGTGCAGCGTAGTATGTCTAAATTTGGACACCAGCTCCATTTTAGACTGTGGTTTCCACAGCTGTAGTCATAGGCTCTGTGTAAAGTTTAGAAGTATCCTGTGTGAGCTGGGAGGCAGCAAAGCTTCATTGCTACTTAGAGGTACAGAAGAAGCACTTGCTGTAGGGTCAACAGCAAGTATAGTTTGAAAGATTAGTCATGATGTCATTGATACCCATTCAATACCTCACAGCCTTGTCAGAGAGGCTGAGACTCTAGGCCTTTCCCTGGCCAAGGATTTGAAGCCACTGCTCTCATTCTCCTAGGGAGAATTCTCCTCACCAGGCTAGCTACCACGTTGGGCAAGGGCTATTCTCAGGCCCAGAATTTGAAGCTAAATTGCTGTGGTTAAAAGGATTTAAAAGTTTATGAGACCTAAGTGGATATAAGCAGGCAGGGTCTGGTTCTTTTCCTTTGGGAGGAGGACACCCCTGGAAATATAGACACCCAAACAATGACTGTCCTCCAGAAAGACGCGCTGGGGATAGCCCCAGCATTTACTTTGCCCGAGGAGCAGATTGTGCTAATTACCGCTGTTGTCTCTAGGTCTTCCAGGTCCTCCAGGACCACAAGGGCCCCCTGGCCCAGCTTCCGACCAAGGTGACACAGGCAATCCAGGTTTCCCTGGTGTTCTTGGCTTGCGAGGCATTAAGGGTGACATGGGACACACTGGTCCAATTGGACTCCCTGGAGCATCTGGATTCAAAGGTAACCTTGCCTTAAAAGGGTCTGGGTGTGGTTTGGCAGCTGTCACCTTGACAGTGTGAATGGCTGTCGTGTGGCTAGTGTGACTGCTTTGAAATGAATCCTCATTCAGGTACAGTACAGCTGAGTTTGTTGTCTAAGTCTTTCCTTTTGGCCCATGCAGGTTTTACCTACTGACTGCAAAAGCAGCAAAGTGAGGACAGCTCCAGGTGCTCTTCAGTGTGTCCCTAATGATTTTTTAATCTTCTCTTCATTTTTTTTCTGGGTAGATGATGTCCACGTGCAATGGTGGTGTGCTTGGCGACTACAGTTACCCACTTGCATATGCTGTCTAGGCAAAGACTGGAGATGCTGTTTCATCCCACCTACCGTGTATGCTCAGAGGCATAGTGTGGTGGATGTAGGTCTCCACAAGAGGCTAAGAGGATTGTAGGAGTTAAGAAATCTTGTTCTGGGCTAAGGCAGGGAGCAGGTTGCTCTCTTTGGTCTCTGCCAAAGGAGACTAGAGGGCAGCTGCAAACAAGAATTCTAGTAGCAAGGTTTCAAAGAAACCGCACAGCTCAAAAACCAGGAGAACCTTTGCCAGGTGAAGAACTGTGTGCTGTCTCTGTAGGCTGGCAGATCCCCATCCCTCTGTGCTGTGCATAGAGATGGATTCCAAATAGAGAAGATGTGTACTCCCCAAACACTTTCCCTGGGTTCCCCAAGGAAGGGGAAGAATACTTGCAATAAAGTGTAATTATGTAGCAGTGGAAATTCTTGTCTTGAGGCTCTGCAGCCATTCTGGACATCCAAATGGGCAGAGTTCCTTAGGGCTTGTGGTCCCCTCCATCTCAGAGCTGAACTGCTGTTGCCATTGCTGCCATCAGTGTGTTTCTCAGTGCCCCAGCTGTGGATTAGAATCAGGACTCTATGCTTAGCCCCTGAGGTCTTTAGCTGTGTATCTTTGCAGGTATAAGAGGAGAGCCTGGCCTTATGGGGATGCCAGGTAAAGATGGGCCTCCAGGGGATCCTGGTTACCCTGGGCTGAAAGGTGAAACGGGCCGTCGAGGTGAGTGCTGGAGGATTTGAAAAGCTGTATTTTATTGCACATGGTTTGGGCTGGGGACAATTTCAGAGCTCCCTTAATGCGCTTATTTGGGGGAGTCTTGTTTTCTTAGAGTTTGAAATTAATTAGAAAGAGTTTGACATACCACTTTTTACAAAGATACCCAGTGCTAATGTTCTAAGGCAGTCTTAATTTAGCATACTTCTCCTTTGTGTCAGTATTATGATCAAAATTATGAATTTTTTGTGGGGTACTTATGCTGTCATTTGCACTGTGTGCAGGTCTCCCTGGCCAACAAGGGGCTCCAGGTATAACCCCACAGCCAGAAGAAATCACAGCCCCTGCAGGCTTACCTGGTCTGCCAGGAATTGATGGTGTCCCTGGCTTTGATGGAGATCCTGGATTCCAGGGCCCAGCTGGAAAACCAGGTAAAAAGCATGCTCAGATCACTGAAATGCTGGCCTTCTGGAAGAACAACACTACTTTCTCAAATGCATTAGGAAGGTTTACAGTTTTTTCTAATAAAGGAAATAAGTCCAGCAAAATGCATACAAATATCATGTTTTATTATTATTGGAATGTATTTGATAAATTCTGTTCATGCACTTTCATAGTGGTTTTTAATTAGGTTTCCAGAATTAGGTGCAGCAGCCCGTGATGTGTAGCTGATACAATACCAGCTTTGGTACCAGCAGGTGGAGTGGTCATGAAAGTGATTCACCACTGAGAATTATTTGAATTGTTAGTGAAATACCATAACTGGAGAAGTGCTGAGAACTTCAGCCTGCACCACTGTGGTTCATATTGATTGGTAAAGCAACTTTGGTGGCTCCTGCACCAGTTGGCTCTCCTAGACTCAGCAAGTCCCCATAATTCCTTTCTTAGCACTGCCTTTCAGGCGATTTTTAAACGTTAGAATTCTCTTTTATTCAAGAAAACTTCTAGAGCGGGAACATCACTTAGCACAGTCCTTCCCCCTAGATGTTTTCCTGAATCCCATCACAGTGAATAGAGCTGTGTTAGTTCCTGGCTTCCTGTTGTCAGTTCCTAAAGTGAATAAACGTGCAGGGAGTAAAAGCTGAGAGCGCCTTTATTGATAGTGGTCAGGCGATCAGGTAACAGATGCTGCAGAGCAGTGGAAAGAGAGAAGTTCATTGGGAAATTACCCCTATTTATACTATGTTTAATGCTTAATCTTTACAAAAGTTGTGCAAATGTACACCCATCTGTTTCCTAGTCACATATTTCTTTATACTAATATTAGCCTTCCATATTACTGATCACGTGCTAGGTATCTAACTCTGCGCAATTGTATAATGCCTTCTGTCTCTTTACACTATTTTGTTGTATTTTACCTTGTACCATCCTGAACACTTATTTTATTGTTGGTTTATCCAATCCGTGCCAGACCTTTCTGGTTTGGGGTCAGGACAGTTCTGAATGGATTCTAAAGGTCCATAGGCAGGCACCTCCTCTTACATCCCACTAAATTCTAAGCCTTTGTATTTTGAGCACCCTTCACTGCCCTAAGACTTTTTAAAGATTTGTCAGTCAGATGGTCATCATCAGGGGAGGAGGGGAAAGGTGAATTTAGTTCAAGTCAATGGCTCTAATTTTACATAATATCTAGGCTGAACATCAAGGCCAATTTTCTGGTTTGAAAAAAGGGTGAAATCAAGCAAAAGAAGTTACTTCAAGTCTTAAGCAAAATTTCAGCAAGGTAGCTCAACTTTCTTCAGCTTACAATAGCTGGAGCATTATACCAGAGGATTCTTGTTTTCACAGTGGCAGGAATCTTGCAAGACAGAGATGAGAAGAGTTTGCAGACTTCCACAGCCATCAAACTGAAACCCAAGTCTTAGGTCCAGTGTGGCTTCAGACTAAAATCAGTAGCTTATCCCAGATCTCAGTGCTGCATTTTCAGCCTTGTCTAATGTTCAGCTGCACCTATTGATCCTTCAACAGACAATTAGATCATGTGGAATCCCTGTATGGAGTTAGTTGTTTGTAACCACAGCTGTTGAAGAGTGAGCTCTCAGCATGGCTGCTGACAACGTATTTCTCTTCTGGAATATGATTGCAGGAGTGAAGGCATTAGTATGAGGAAATAATGATGGTAATAATTGTATTTCATTTCAGGTGCCAAAGGTCTGCCAGGAAGATCTGGTTTGAAAGGACGTGATGGTTTACCTGGATCACCTGGCATAGCTGGGGATCCAGGACCTTTGGGTGCCCCAGGACCACAAGGATTTGAAGGTAATTTTATGATTTGGGGAGCACAGATCAGAAAGAAGCAATCAGTAGAATTCTGTTTGCCTACAGGTTCTGCAGAAACCCTCCCCAGCACCCAATTACCTTAGGAAGACCAGGGGATGTACACAGTCTTGTGTCTTGTATCTGCAATGAAGTAAATTTAATCTTCAGTGAGGAAGATTGTCACATGTCGTTGTTGTCTGTCACTGCTGGTGTTTCCCTAGGTACAATTCTGAACATCTTTTCGTTTTAATGTTTTGTGGATGTGGGAGTCATCTTGAAGATCTAAAAGAGCAAAATGATATTCAGGGAGAACACAGCTGTGAGGGTTGGATAGTAGAGGAAAGGCACAGTGAGAGAGAGAAGGTTTGGATTCTGCCACAGATTCGTTGTACAGCTTTTGGCCTTTCTGTGTCAAAGGAATACCATCATGAAGAGCACTATAGCAAAAATGAATTTAGGTTTTGGTTGGTGCTTTGAGATCCTCAGAATTAGTGTACTGTGAGATATGTGCTGACACATTGGCACCAGAGAAAAGAAAGAAGATTAAATGAGGTAGGAATGGGTGTGTGCTACGGTGAAATGACTGCTTTTGGAATTGATAAGTCTAGTTATTCATATAACAACCATCAAAACTTGGGCTCCTCATTGTACAAGACTGACATAAACACAATGACAGCAATGCCAAAATCAGGTATAGAGCCAGCTAGTGTCCACACTGCGTGTGAGTAATGGTGACTCCTTTTCTGTCTTCTAGGTGTTGCTGGAAAGCCGGGCTCACTTGGTTTGCCGGGAATGCCTGGTCGGAGCGTGGGCGTTGGATACACTTTAGTGAAGCACAGCCAGTCAGACCAAATCCCACCTTGTCCCATAGGAATGAATAAGCTCTGGGACGGCTACAGCTTATTGTACGTGGAGGGGCAGGAAAAGTCACACAACCAGGATCTTGGTGAGTTGGCAGAATTCTCTCAGGCATAAACAACGCAGGCTAAAATCCCGTTTCAAATGAGCAATCTTCATTGGTACCGCAGGCAGTTGTAGTAGAGGTGGTGGAAGTCTGCTTGGTCAGATTCTGTACTGGGAGCAGTGTGACTTGTGCCGTCCTCCACCACTCATGTCTGGTGTCTATGAGTTGGAGCGTTTGGCAGATGCTTGGTGTGACGATTACTCCAATTTTTCCAGGTTTCGCTGGCTCATGTTTGCCTCGCTTCAGCACCATGCCTTTTATTTACTGCAACATCAATGAAGTGTGCTACTACGCCAGCCGAAATGACAAGTCCTACTGGCTGTCCACCACTGCTCCTATCCCCATGATGCCAGTGGACAGTGTTCAGATCCCACAGTACATCAGTCGCTGCTCAGTATGTGAAGCACCCTCCCAGGCTGTGGCTGTGCACAGCCAGGACATCACCATCCCACAGTGTCCCCTCGGATGGCGCAGCCTATGGATAGGATACTCCTTCCTTATGGTAACGATACTATTGCTAATGCAAAGGCAGCTTTAAACATTTCTGGATCTCCTCTTTGATTAGGTGACTGAGACTGTATTCTATGAGTTGCTTACAGGAAACTTGAGCCCTGTGGCTTCTTGCCCTAGTGCCTTTATTCTTTCTCAGCTGGCCCACTGTAGGCTTTCTGAGTTTGTTCCTGTTTAGCTGGCCGCCTCACCTGTACTGCTCAAGTTCAGTAGTAACCTTGATGCAGTAGTTCTGTATTGCCACAGATATTCTTTGTTCTTCAAACCTTTAAATGCAGAAATGCTAATTAAGCTACAGCATTGTCTTAATCCCCTCTCTCGGGGGAAAAAAGTAGCATTTTCCATTGCGCTCTCCTAGAAGCTCATTAGTGTAAGACTGTTAGAAAAGTATGAAGTCAGCGTTACTGTTTCCAAATTTTCCCAGCTTGCAAGTGAAAAGCTGGTTTTCCGTTATACCAGGCCTGTGTATTCAGCCTAAGTACATTCCTTTGCTTCTTCACCTCTAGCCCTGACTCAAAAGACAGATAGACATAGCCCAGGTACAATTTTGGTTGTCTGTTTTACTCCTTTTAACAATGGAACTGGAGGACTCCCCTGTTTACCTCCCATTCTGTTCCTCTGAACTCATTTAAATTGACATCTCTGTTTCAGCATACTGCGGCTGGTGCAGAAGGTGGAGGGCAGTCCCTTGTCTCACCTGGTTCTTGCCTGGAGGACTTCCGTGCTACTCCATTCATTGAATGCAACGGCGCTAGGGGAACGTGCCATTACTTTGCAAACAAATACAGCTTCTGGCTGACGACGGTTGAACAGTCGCAGCAGTTTGTCAGTGCTCCTCCCTCAGAAACTCTGAAAGCAGGACAGCTTCGAACAAGGGTCAGCCGTTGCCAGGTCTGCATGAAGAACTTGTAGTAACAAAAATGCAGTAACATTAACAGTCTTTGTTACCTAAGACTAGACATCACTGACGTGAAGAAGGATAAATTCATAAACCTGTTTTGTGTGTGGTTGATGGGTGAATCAAGACAGCCAGAATTCTACAGAAACAGAGTGTCAAGTCCAGGAGTTTGACTGCACGCAGAGGAGGAAAAGACCAGGGCTCTGACACCTCTTTTTTTATGGAACATGGTGCTATGCTTTTACTTCAATGGAGGTTTTTTTCCCTCATTTATGGCTACCTCAGAAAGTCTCTGCGAGTTCCTTATTCAGACCGAAGAGTAACTGGTGTCTCACATTAACACCACTCCTCTGTCCAAGGCACATGCCAATCATCAACAGGAGAGACTTTTCAAAAGTTATGCTTTACTAGTGTCTTTGCAAACAGTATTTGATCTAGTGTAAGGGAATGAAGACTCATTCTCCTATGAAATACAGAGCTAGCTAAAATTTATCCGTGTATTGTAGGTGACTTAGAAATACCAAGCATTACTGGTCGATAACTGATTTCCTTAGGAAGACTCGAAGATTAATTTGGTTTGCTTTGCTTATTAAATAGATGGGATGTTCTTTCCTCCAGTGACAGGTAATCAATTCTAATGCAGACTCTCATCCATGGTTGACTTTAAAGAGCTACCCCAGTGAAAAATGCAATTTTTGATGTGAAGATGAATCCAAAACGCCTCCAGCATTTTTCATAGCTTTCTATTGAAATAGATTCCAGGTAAAATGTCTACTTCAAGGTCTGTGCTTGTCTTCTTGCAGTCACATGATGTGCAGCCACCAGAAACATTTCATTACGATGAACGTAAATTTCCTTTCTGAGGTAGCCTTGGTGCACTCGTTTTGTAATTATTCAAGCTGTGTGTATTTGAAAAGCAGAGGCTTTACTAGATAGAGTGCAAACTTACGCAAACACAGAAGCAAGCAGTCATGGCATGTATGTTTTCTACTCCTACAGGATGTGTTGTATACTTCTTCCTCTGGGCTTTATTTCTGTTAGTTTAAAAAATTGTATTTCTAGTGTATGCACTGTTAACTAGTCACACTTTCCTTCAGGGCATAATTAAAGAGAAGTGCCACTAATTGTATCATCCTTGTATATTTTGAGGGAAAGCCACGAAACAGGTGTGCTAAAATATATATAATGATTTCATTTAGTTAGGCTAAAGTTATTATTATCAACTTCTCTAGAGTAAAGCATACGAAATCCTTATGTATTGACATTCCCGGGACATTTGAAAGAAGTGCCTTGCAAATACACTATCACCTTGGCTTAAAAATCTTTAAGACAGAATTGTTCAGAAAATTATTATTAATGCAAGACTGAGACATTATTCTGAAGTATTATTTCTTTACTAGGTTCTAGGGCTCTAGCTCTATTCAGCAAAGTACTTAAGAACATGCATACTTTTAAGCAGATAATATTTTTACCTTTAATGATTATTTACCTGCATAATATAATATTATCTTCCTAGATCAGGGTCAGAGAGCTCTGCATGTTCTAGAGTTGAACCACACTGGAGATGAGTGGGGAATTTGTGAAGAACAATTTAGTCTTTCATTTAACTTATTCCTAATTGTGAAAGACCTGCAACTGCTTTGGATGTATTTTGCAAATATCTTTAAGGCATTTTAATGCTCCTGAGTGGCAATCCTTTTACGCAGAATATTCAGCCTACTTCTTAGCTGCCTCAGCACAGATGGATCATATTGTATTTACATCTTGGGCTATGCAAATGTAACTTTAAAACACTGCGTGCACATGGCAAAGCTCACTACTTTTTGAAAATTTGTGCAAATAAGTGGCAAACGACAATGAATTTTTCAGCCATTGGGCTCCTATGGTGCTATAAAACGGGGTGTCAATCAGGTATTGTGTCTACAGGGACTTGGCTTTATTTTTGAACATGGACACGTGCAAATACAATTAATACTTTTTCCAGGATCAGAGCCTTATGCCTTTTAAGCACTACTATCTTTAGGGAGCTGCTTCTATTGCAGTAACCTGGCTCTACTCCTGTCGAAGTCCAAACTTCCACCAAGTTCAACAAGGCCAGCCTTCTCCCGCACTGTTTACACACGAGCCTTCTCTGTCAGGTGCACGGGTGGGAATTCCAGTCCCCATCCGTTCCCCCATCAGCCCTGTTTTCATAAATCCATTTCTGAAAGAATACTTCTTCAAGAGGTCCGCAGGGCTGAGACCTCCTCTCTGAAGAGTGTTTACATAACAGCTAAGAGGGGAATAAGTATTTGATCTTTTTAATTATTATTATTTTTATTTTTTAACTTAGATGCTTCCTTTTTTTTTTTTTTTTTAGCAGTTACTGCTCAAGACTGAGCATTTCAGAGCAAGGGCTTCATTTTCATTTTTGCGTGTGGGGAGGAGAGGACTACAATCGCTGCTACATGAACAATAAGTTCATGTATTAATTAAGAAGTAATGCTTTGTTTTAAAAAAAACCATGCAGCTAATCCATGGAGAAGGGAAGAAAATGGTATTTGTTCCAAGTGTATAGTTTCCAGACTGTGGTTAATAAACATTGAAGCAAACACGATGAAATACGATCTGGTTGACTGTTTTCTTGGCAATCACACTGGCCCTGATCACGAAGTGCAAGTGAGAGGAGACAGCATTCAGTATTTCTCTCTGTTGTCATTTATTGGTGAAGATGAAACTGTGCGATTCATGTCCATTACACTATCATGACAAAATGACCGTAATGGGGACTGTCTGATAGTAAAAAGGAACCTTATAATGGATTAAAAGATCTTTGCCTTTAATTATTCTGAGCTGTTTTTCTTATGGCTGCTAGAGATATACTCTGCCTTAGGAATAAAAGCGCACAGGCTGTTCTGACAAACCTGTAGAATTAAGGCACTTTTACCAAAACAGATTTCAAAAGGCAACAAGTCAAAACCCAACAATTAAGTAATCTGCATACGCCTATATATTAAGTTTTAAGATAACCTGGTTTATATTTAGTTCACACAAACAAATTAACAAAATATAGCAGCATACAACCTATGAAAAGCTTAAGAAATTTATTAGATGCACAGATAAAGTGCTGTAACAGAGAAACTTGTGTAAATCTTTTTTAAAATAAATAAGGTACAGCTAAACCACCTTTGACTCATTTTTAGCTCCGAAAGAAAAGTCAGCCTAAGTTTTAACGATCTGAATTTTAAGGTCAAGGTGAAATATATCGTAACTATAACAGTGGTTGTGATCTATATTGACTAATTGAGTCTCCTGTTCCTCTTGAGGTTTCCCAGGAACAGGAAGGCTATTGCAGAACGTATACATTAGACATAGTTCCTTTTACAGAAACATTTTTGTAATAAAGTGTGGTTGCTCAAATACATGTTAAAATATTTAACAAGGAAACCATTTTCTTCTGATCCAGTCGATCTTTTAAACAAGACAATGTATTTTTTTTCTATGATGCAGCCCACAGGAGGGAACAGAAGTAAACATCCTCCTTAACTGAAAACTGTTCTGCTTGAAGAACTAAACTATTGCATTACATGAGAGCAAGAAATACCCATTTGGTGTTATCCCTTTCTCCAAACATACAGCCCAGTGATATACTTATTTTTGCCTTAGTCTCAAAGGTCCATTTGTCTTCCAGAAAGACACACATTAAAAAGAGATTCCCTTTAAGGCTCGTCTTATAAGATCTTTTCCTGCCTTTCCATCTGGGGAAGCTCTTTGACAGCAGGAACTGTCACTGTTGGAGTTTTGGATGCTACTAGGTTTTTGTGCTCTGTTATCTGTAATTTCAGGCACTTTGGGGCTAACATGGCTGTTTGATTTAAGTCAATGCAATCATACTGCAATATGTTCAGTACTCAGAAGGGTCACCAGTTTCCTTCATACACTCAGGATTTCAAATTCTTCTTCCAATTCAAAGAGCTTGTCAGTAGATTCAATGAGTTCTGTAAAAAAAAAATTACACAATTTAGAATCTAAAGACATGTCTGATTTTGTTTACTTACAAACATAAACAAAACCCCCACTTTTCTGGAACGTGTCCTTCAAAGTATTTTGTAAGATTAAAAAAAAAATATCTGTGCTAGCAATTGTAATGTGGCCTATTTGGATGACTGTCTCATATTCTGTAAGAATAAGGCATTTAATCACTTAATTTAATCATTTAATTTAAGGTGGTGATTGCTTGACACCTAGGAAAGCATCGTTATTCCACCTGTGATTATCCTTCAGTGTGCTCACAAGGAACACTCAGCTGCACAACAGTACTTTTGGTCGGTACCGCACCTGCTCCTGTAGTTGTCACTTCTGGCTTTGTTGGAGGTACGAAAGGGGGCCAGTGCGGCGGGTGCTTCTGGACCAGCTCAAACATCCGTAGGCTCTGTTGCTTTAGAATCTCCTGAGGAAGAATACTTTCATTTTAACAGATGCCTCAAGAGAACCTTCAGTCACGAAAAATGTCTGCTTAATTAAAAACATTTTTAATTACGTGTGTAAAAAAACAAAGGTTTTATGCAGACATACAGCAAAAACCTGTTATTTCAAGTGCCTGCCATTATGAATCACTGCTTCACAGATCTCTGTAATATTTTCCTAGTTGGAAAAACATCTGGAAGACAGATCTCTTGAACTCTCCTACAAGTTATCAGTGTCTTATTAGCTTTGATATCCACACACCTATAATTTTGTTTACAGGTAGCAAACAGACACCAAGAACATACAATATTTTCTGCCTTTTAAAAGAAAATTACTTGGCATGGACCCCTCTGCGTTCAAGTTTTCTGTTGATCAGTGGGAATGAGACAGATCTATCAGCTCCAAAAAACCAGCAGGTTTTGATCATGAGAAACAAGTTATTAGTGAAGCCAAATTCCACTCCTCTTCAATCACTTAAACTGCATCATATCCTCTATTTCAGTTATTGACAAACTGCTTTCCTTAGCTTTTTTGTTTTTTAATAAATAAATGCCTTGAGAGGTTGATGTTACTACTTCACATTCATACTTGTGTCCCTTAGCATACCAACTGCATGCAGAAATGTCCTAAAGTCCCTTTCCTGTGACAGCAAGCACCTTTTGTGCGTCCTGCGGTTCAGCAGGAGCCAGAAGGATTCAGCACTTAGCTATCAGATCTTTTGTGGTACCAGGGACTAACAGTCATAATTAGAACATGTAATAATATATTATGTCATGTCAAACAATAAAAAAGGATCAGGAAGCAAATAAATAAATGAATTGCTACAACATGGCAGTTAAAACTTACTTTTAACATTTATTTCTCAGTAAATGACTAAGTTTCAGCCAGTAACACAGTAGTGCTAAAAAAAGAAAAGCTTTTTAAGGGCATGTATTTGCACTCCTTTTCCAAGTGGCAGGGTTCATGGGTGTCAAAATGCTGAACAAGCTCCGATGCGCAATTCAGTCGTATTGCCTTACCCTGACGCATTAATGCTTTCTTCTCTACGGCTCATTTAATTTGCACGCAGAGAAAGATGTAATGGGGATTTCCATTTAAAAAAAAAAAAAAGTATAGGTATTTCACACAGAGCAAATAAAGACAGTATTATTACCTTCTGTACAAGACTACACCAGTTATCAAAATCACATTCTTCTTTGCAAAAGAAGCCCTATGGAAAAAATACATACAGTAGTAGTATTAACTAATAACAATATGTCAATGAGTGAAGGA
>VYZW01049026.1:0-15046 GCA_013401315.1 Balaeniceps rex
AATGTAACGCCTGAAAATGAACATAACAGCCTAGGCACAAACCCACAGTTTTCAAGTCAGTCTCTCTACTGCATATTTAGGCACTTACAAGCAAGCATGTAGATCTTCTGAAACACCAACGCGCTTCTACCACTCCACCAAACTGGGGGTTGTGACCTGGTTCCTCAAAACTTTTTAGGACTTTTAACGCCACTCTGCATTTTATTCTTAGGAGCCCTGCACTCTTAAACACCTTTGAAGACCTGAGCAGAGCATCTATCAAGTACCAACAGGGTCACTTCTGCATAAACTGATTCAGATAGTTAACTTCAGGGAAGGTTCGCCAAGCTTCTCCTGCTATTGTTGCTCAACTTGCAAAAGAAATCTAGTGCAATTCAAAATTAATAAAGATTACATCATTTTATAGCATTAATAGGTTATGAAAGTTCTTTGTGACCGTATCCTCCCAGTTCACCTCACAACACATTTTTAAGGTGCGTTTCACCCAAAGCTTATCTATATAGAGTTATTTAAACTCTTTGTAAATAAGACACACATTTTTGAATATTACTAGAAATTACATCTATAAAATATCGAATAAAACCTTCAAAACAAATGCATAAAGAAGTATCAAGGGAAACATACTTTTTCATATGAATCTAACCAACAAAGTATTTTAATGAGTGCACATCTATTAAGAGAATTCTCAGGATACTGTAATTATTATTCATTTTCTAGAATTGTTTCACCACGAAGCTTTATGCTACTATGGGGACTTTAATGTTTATGTTTTGTGACGGCTGCGTTGACTATTAAAAAGCAATTTGGCTGACATTTTAAGTCTTTTGTTGCCAGTTTTAATTGGATTGTTCACCAAGCATCAACTCCCCCGTTAACTGCAAAAATTACAGGCCAACGTCAGTTTATAGTAATGACTGTTTAATGATTTTATCCTGTCAGTATGCCAGCTTCATATGGATGCATGCATGATTAGTTTCATATCAAGACCTGTAATTAAATAATTGAAACCTAAACAAAAGAGAATATCAAACAGGAACACATCCTTAATAAAGACTCCAAGATTTATCAAGATACTCATTCCAAATGAAAAAATAATCAGCATTTTGAGGTCAAACAGTGCAAGAGTTGGTGTTAAGGTAAAAGGTTCTCTTCACCTTTTGCTATAGAAGAAATTGCCCTTCAAGTGATGTAAAGTTTGAGAGCTCACTGCCATGAGTCTTTGCTTATCATTCTTAAAACTGACTAAAAATTATTCAGAACTCGTTATTAGCTATTTTTGTTTGCTTTCCAGACTAGGTAAAGCTGCTTTTATAATAATAATTGTAAGACCTAAAAATAATTATACCTCAACTGAAACTTACAGTACTTACAATCAAAGAACAACAAGCCCACTAACTTCTCAGAAATTCAGATTCTTGAAAGAAACCTGATTATTATTCTTTGTTCAGCTCTGAATCCTATGCCAAACTCCTACATATTTCAGAATTTCAACTAGAGCAAAAAATGGCTTTTAGAAGACAACTCTTTGAAAGTGTGAAATATCCATGAAAATAAAGCCAGAAACAAAGACTCACAAAGCAGGGCCAGCACTGCAAAGGCAGCGAATGCCTCCTCATACTGCTCAAATAGAGTTCAAGAAGCTGGGGGCTTCTTGGGGAATTTCACACTTTATGGTTTTGGCCATCCGACACGGATGGTAACTTTCTGTAGGCAGTTAAACACTTCAATTTTGAAAAGAACTTGGTATTTCACACATCTTGATACTTAGAAAGTCCAGGGAAAAAAATACTGACCAAGGGATTTCACTGTCTTATTAATAAGCACATCTGCACTATAAAATTTAGGACAGGGTGTCTCTGTAAACTGACTGGTACGTTTATGGATTCCCATTAAACTTAGACCTCAAAGGTCAAACACCAGACTTTATTGTGTTATGCATTCAGTAAGTATTCAGGCGAATTTCAGCAATTTATAGCAACTTAGAAGAAGTTACGTTCATCTGTTTTCAGGCTTGACTTTTATAGACTATAGTCACCTACTAGAAAATATTAACCTACTGGAAAGTCAATAGATTTTCAAGGTTGCTTCATTTTTATGTACAAAAAGCTATATGCCTCGCAGAATCATTCATTTTCCTTTTATTGCCAAGAGGATGGCTTAAAGCCTGTTCTGACCAAACTTTTGAGCAGATGGCTTTATTTCAAAGATTTAGGGGTAAATTTAGGACGCATCTCTTTTCCCAGTTACAACAGCATGATATGGGATTAACTCCATTGATTTCAATTATGTTATTCCACCTTGGTTTGCTAGATGCAACCACAGAAGCTAACAGTCCAACTTTGATAGGCCATATCCATTTCTTATATATTTAGAAACAGAAAATTTGTCACTTCAAAATATCAGCTGTGGAACACTGCAAGACTCTGTTCCAGGAACGAGGTTACTGTACTTGTGATTTAGAAAGGGATGAACCACTGAACCAGTAAAATACAGGCCGGTACAAACTTATTTCGATTCATAAAATAAGAAGGTCCAGCAGAGGTGTGTGAATGGACCATACATCAGCAGATGAAATTCACATCGACAAATGCAAGGTACCTCAGATCAGATTGCTGAGATCTAAATTAACTCCAAGTACTCAGAAAATGGACCTGTGTATGCCTGTAAACAGCTCAATAAAAACCTCTTTTCTATGTACAGCTTTAGTAAAAGAATGTAACAGCATGGAAAATAAAGCAAATTGGACAGAAAGTGAAAAGGCAAATAGAGTTAAATCATTACATACACATCTTGAGGTATACTTGGTTCCATTCTTGACACTTTTTTTTCAGAACAATTTGGTAAAAATAGAAGGGATTTTGCAAACAGGTGACTAGATTAGTGATGTGGAAAAACCACTATGTGAGGAGACACTAAACAGATTGTGTAGTTTAAAGAGAAGCAAGATGTAAATGATAGAGAAACAACATAATGAACTCGGTAGGTACACAATTATTTACACTCAAAAGTACAGTGGATCACTATATGATGTTGGAAATTTAAAACTGATAAAAGGGAAAACTCTGGGGTGGTTTTTTCCTTTTTTTTTTTTTAAACAACACATTTAATCTAGGAACTTGTTGCTACAAACTATCATTGAGATGAGGAGGTTGTAAATATTTTATGTATAAAATTTTATATAGATAATTATTCATCCACACAGAGTAAGCAGGCAATATACACACAACCTAAGTGCATCTGAGTATAAAACCTAGACATAATAAGGAAGCATTTTTATGTGTGTAAGTATATAATATACATATATATATAGTATACATACACAAAAATCTCCACTGAATTCAAATCCCAGTGGAACGAATAAAACTTAGACTGATATTTGCTCAGTTTATTTACAAGGCTAAATTTTTATTATCTTGAAGGATTTCATTTCATGTAAGTTAATACAACAGCACGGAGCAAAACTGCACTCACTGTTTGCTTCCTGCTCCAGCCAGAGAAGCTCAACCAAATTCTAGCCGTTGGTGAACTTCTTCCTATGTGATCAGGTCAGCCCTGGTTTAGTCAGAAGACATTTGGGGAAAACAAGATGAGTATGTCATTTACTCAGGCAACTGATGAAACAAGTTTAAGACAATCCATTCTCATGGCTGAAAAAGAAGAACGCATCTACCTTGAAGTCACGTAACCACCAATAATGCAAAAACTTAGAGATAAAATACTTGATTTGCAGATCTCGGAGTGAGCTAGGTATTGACACTTAAATAGCAATTTGAAACTCCACACACATAAGGAACCCATAAAACCACTTCTGTAGGATTTATTGTCCAGAACAAAATAGAATTCAAGCCTCCTTCTGATCCTCATCCTGATGTTTAAATTCTAATTTTTATGCTTACTTGCAGTCTTTTGAAATGTGTGACTCTTAGCAAATATTGTAAATAACCTCATACAGACTTTGTGAATACTACAAATGGGGCTACTGCACTTCAACATGAACGATGCAATAACCAGGTACCAAAGTACCCTCTACCAAACTCATCTCACAGTACTGAGTAACAGAAGAACCAAGGAAACTAGGATAGAACAAATAGTTCTGTTCATATACTTGCACTGTGCTTTATATACCTGCCTGCCTTTATTATGGAATATGCAAAGCGAATGCAAACAAAGCAAATGTATCAAGGAGGTGGAGGAAGGAGTTGGCAATAATACCTGCTATAGTTACCTCTTACTAAAAAGGATAGACAGAATGGGTGAAGATCAGCACGCAGTTTCAGCTTATGCAATTTCAAAATGACCTTTTAAAAGTAATTATTAGCGCTGAGTTGTAGCATTCAGCTGAAATTGAACTCTTCAGAATTTCACGCACTTACAAAGTAGAAATCGGGAAAGAAAAAACACATCATACGCATCAAAAAGGAGGGGGCCACTCAGACACAGCTTTCTTCCTCCTCCTCCAGTCTGTTTTTTACAATCTTACATTGAAGAAAAAGCAACACACCACATATCTATCAAAATAAAGCATATCCTATTGTAGAAAAAATACACAGCTGAAAAATATATGAGTAAACATGTCAATGAATCAGTTCCAACTGAAGAAAGAAGAACCGAGTACAAAGAGATAATCTAAGCCAGCTGTATGGTAGTTCGTAGTGCAAAATCAGATGAAAATTTTGCCTAATGTAGGAGGGAATATCAGATGGCTGCAGAGACACTCCCAGGCTAGTTTACAGCCTGTAGTGATCTCCAAAGTTCTAATTCTGTCCTGTTGATTAGACAGGGAAAAAAGAGGGAAGGGAAGGATCTGTCACCAGCTTGGTTCTGCAGGGCACGTGCCAGCAGCCATGCTCGCTCTGCGTGCTGCAGAGCAACTGCACTGGTCCCAAAGAGGCTGTGAAGAAAGAATTGGTGCCATTGCCTGGGACATCTGCTGAGCTAAAACTCATCTCATGTGAATATCCTTGCAATTTGATAGCACAAATATGATTATATTGCTACATCATTTATATTAAAAACATTGCTGTACACTACACGTGACAGCACAGATAATGCAAAACCAACTTTTACTTCATGAGACTGAACTAAATGACCGAAACTGTAGTTGACATTTATGGTATTGATCAGGCTCCAACATTAATACAAAGTAAAATGGCTTGGGAAGTTTATCCATTCACTGATTAGTGATTCATCTCCTTCCAGATGATCTCTAAGTATGACAGCATTGTCTATGTTTGCATTCCTCATTGTGAAGCATTAGCTCCATTTCACATGCTGTAAAGGCAGCACTAAAATTACCATGCTTTACCTATACAAAACTAAACACTTCACTTCATGCTGCTTTCAAAATGACTCTATTGCCCTAACCCCCCCCCCCCAAACCCCATAGCAACAGCAGCAAACTCCATGTCTACTAATAAAAGCCCCCCCTAAGGCGTTAGTCAAAGACAAAGCTGTTCTATTAGGTTATATTAGTAGAGAATCCTGGAACGACTGCTGTTAAAGTGAGTAATACTGTCCATGTCATCACTGTAAAATCACCTGGAAGATTTCCAGCACAGATTCCATGAATTATAAAAAAATTCCGCACTCAGTAATACCACAAATTCCAGGCAGAACAGGACTGTAGGCAGCTGCTATGTGGAGTATACAGAGAGCACAAGTGGTCCCTACATGTACCAAACATAGGGGCACACTCTTGTCACTGGAGCACAGACAATGCACCGAGATGCTCCCTTCCCAAAAGCAGGAAGGGAGAAGCACAGAGGAAGTGAGACGCTGCCTTCTTTTCTTTTCACATAAGCCAAGTGAACTCAAGGGAACTGCCAAGTGCACTCTCTTGATGGGTATAGTAACACACTCCTCCTCTCTCAGTCTCTCCTGGTGCTTCCACCGGTGCAATGAAGCTCTTTATTTTCCGTCCCAAGTTCTTACTGTCAAGCAAATCTGAGCAATGAATGGGGCCACAGTTCAGCTGAGAGCAGAATTTGATTTAATATTCCTGTAACACTTTGAACATAAAAATGCACTATTGAAGTGCTAAGTCTTATTAAGCTTGGCAATAGTGAATGCAGGGTGACAGTTTCCCTAGACTTGACAGTATTGATCACCAGACTCCAATGTATATAAGCATAACCAGGCAATGCAGAGAACACTTAAGGGTAGAAAACAGACGAAACGTTCCTCCTCACAAATCTAGAAAGCCAGTCTTTATGGCTTTCATCTGAGTACGGAAGGCTCAGCTTTATTTGCTCTGACACAGACACGGGACTTGAATCTTAGGCACTCGCACCACACAGCTACTATCTGAGACATGCCACTCTTCAAATGTAGTTGGCACAGGGATTTGAACTTCCATCAGTCACATAACATAGGAGTGCCTGACCACCGGGCTACAGAGCACGTTGGTGTCTGTCTCTCTACTCCAATAAATATTTGATGATTTATATGCAGTGAAGTGGCTCACAAGAGATTAGGAGAGAGAGTGAGAAAGAGAGACGACTAATTGTGTACCAGGTGCGAGGGTATCATTTTCAATCCTCTCCTTCACCATTATTTGACTTTCTAGGCAAGTATCTTGACAACTGCCTTTCCTCTGTGAACCTCTTGCTCTGATGGGGAATTTCACCTCCAAACAGAGATCTCTTCTTTGGGGAAACGTCACTGGAATTGACATGTTTCCTGAAATGTTTGGGTTTCAGCACACTTTCAAAGAAATGGGATTTTACATTTTAAAGCTCTATCATAGAGATAGAGGCAACACTTTAACGCGAGGCATAAGCAGATTTCTTTTTCACAGACGGTGGTGGAAGTCTTAAGTTAGAGAGGAGCTTTCCTGACCAGGCGCAGGGGGCTCCTGTGCGGCGCTGGGCTCGCGCCTGGGGCAGCATGCCTGCCCGTACAGAAATGTCGCGAGTACTCTGGTCATTTATTTCTTTACCTACCAAAACCAAGGTAAACAAAATACAGGCTAAATATAGCCAACAGGAGCTTCTTGTTGATTGCAGTAGGCACTAAGTAAAACTCTGTGTGCGTAACTTCAAGTCTGTTTAAAATAGTGAATAACCAATTTACCAGCTTTTCTTCATATGTAAGAGAAAGACTCCGTGGATTCTGACTGTATCCACACATCACTGATGCTGTAAAGGCAGACTAATTCTACTACGTAGCCCAATAAAAGACAAGATACCTGGTAATCTGCCTCTTTGTGAAGCAGTACCCCTCATCTCACGCAGGAGAGATAAGAGACAGCATGGAAAGCTAAAAGGACAGCACTTTATCCCTTTGTTTGAAAATTTTCAATAGACAGCATTTTTAAAAAAAAATAAAAAATTAAATGGGTTCTATTCAAATGCAGCACGAAAGAAAACGGTGTCTAGTTCAGGCTGGGCACAGTGACCTGCCCTAGTTTGTAGCTGAACAAAGGCATAAAAGCAAATGCTAAATTTCCATTTTGTTATACAATATTTCATTAGGGAGCTAATTAAACAGCCTGTACTCAAACGCAGCATATAAACAATATTACACATGAAGGGGAGCATTTCTGGGAAGGTATGAGCTGATAGCACTAACATAAATGATTTAATTTTTTTTTTCTTTTCTGAACAGTTAGGAACAAAAAGCTTTTTTCCCCATTACCTCATCCTAAGTAGTTTTTCAAATCAAGCCCATGTTCACATTCACGCTGTCACTGATAATGGATCTTGTGTCAAATAAGAAGAGAGTAAAGGACCTGATAATAAGTGCAATTATAAAACATCAAAAATGGTAGATCAAAGTGGATTTCCTTTATTCCACTGTGTACAGTCACTTCACAGCTTTTCAGTGTTCCTGTCATGCGGTCCTGACAGGATGTATTAATTTTCTCTATTATCATAGCAACAAGAATGGCACACTTCAGAAAGCAGCTGACAAATGCAGCTCCTCATTATTACTCTGTCTTACTTTTATTCATTTTGTTTATAAAAACACTTTTTAAATCCCCTTCTCCTGAGATTCTCAGGCATGATGATAGCCATCAAATGGTTGATAACCTTGTGATAAACAAAACTCGGGGACAAACTCTCAAGCCTTCTAAGTACTGCCACTCTCCAAAAAAGAACTGAAATTTACAGCCTACAAAAAATTCAAGCCCAGTAATAAGTTCATGCTAGAAGAGCTTGAAAACTTTACCTAAATATTCCCACTCTAATTCATCTTTGAAGAGTATCCATTTTCTGAATATTTACTAAATTCTGTATGGGAATTTATAGCATAGATTGGTAATTTAACATACAAATTGCATTTGAAAAAAAAAAATAAAGCTCAGGAGTTAAGCAAACTAGCTCAGCTTCATTCTTCCTGCCTTGGCCCCACGGGTACCATGACTCAACTCCTGGTGCGGTTGCTCAGGTTTATCACTGCAGCGATAGTTAGAAGCTTCTGAAATTAAATGTGCATGGGAAGAAAGTAGTTTTATAGCATTTTCCCACAGGAAAAAATATAGATAGAGGCTTTGAGCTCGTGGTCTCCTCAATAAACTATGCTTACCCTTCCTGACATTAAAGCTCGCAGGAGTGTTTGCTTTTGAGCCGATCACAAAGTGTTGCAGCCAGTATTGCTAATATGCAAATACAGACTTCCAAAGAAAGTGGAGTAAGGATCAAGCAAATTGTGTAACATAAAGAAGTGCATGCAAAATAAAGTTCTGAAGCAATACGCTGTCACATAAAATTGCATACCCCTGTTGAAGTGAGTAAACCATAACAGTTTGCACTAAGTGAAAATATAATATTCACAGTAAAACCTGAAAACTACTATATTCAACATGTCATGTAGAATTTCATAGGATAAATTCTACTCTAAGCACGCATGCTAATGTCAAGCATCACGTTCAAGAAGTCTACAATGTTACTTTGAATTTAGAGTATACTTGACCAGTACTGACTTTCATGACTAGTTTGAAAGAGTAAATCTAAATTCACTAATTCAATTGACTATGACATGGCCCTACACAGTTGGAAATAAACTGAGGCACTATACCATGCTGCCATCACAAAGAGTAACTATCTTAAATATCAGTATAAAAGCGGATGCAGCAGTTTCATATCCTATCATATGAATATTATGGCAATGATGCGTAGAAGTGATTTACATCTTCATTATTTCTAGACTGCAAAGAATTGCTATTGCGAGCACTTTGTAGAGTCATTTGCTAACATTTAAGCAAGTTATGATTAATGCAATTTGAGTAGAACGCATATTGGACAGATAGATTATAGCCCTGCTGATACTGTATGTACAATAATTAGTACTGTGACAACAGCTAATTATTTTTAATTTCAAAGCTGAAGGATTTTATCCATAAATATTGTGGCTGGAGTTAATAGATCAGCTCTTTCCATACTCAAAACAAGGTGTCAGAAATTATGCATTAAATAAATGAATAATTTTTTATCAATATTTAAAACTAATGCAACGCCAATCAATAACACCACTAGACATTTAAAGCACCACTGCAAAGTATTACTGACAAAATTAGTATATAAAGCACCCACATCATCATCTCACCCGCTGTGCTGTGCAACACAATGAAACTTATTAAAAGACAATTGAAAACATAAAAACTACCTCCTTAAAATTCAGGAGATCTAAGATAACAGGATGAAACACTGCTCCAGCTGTATGGAAGACCATCTGTCTGTGTAAGAACTGGAGTGAAAAAAGAGATTCTCAGATGGGCTCAAAAGGAATTACTTAATGATTTTGATAGTGCTACTCTAGAAGAGCACGTCCAAATTGTACGGCCTGCAGTTAGCATCAGGACCTTACTTATCTGCTAATGGGCAAAGTAATGTTCTGTATAGCATGAACACACACATCTATGAATTTGATAGCAGAACGCCAAGGAAACTATGAAGAGTTCACTTACAAACGAGCACCTGCTTTATTTCACACTGGAAATTCTGAGTTTAAAATATTCCAGCAAGTTTGAAACTTTAGGAAAAGTGATTTGAAAGACTTTAAGAGAAAATTCCTAGAACCAGGGCGGGGCGGGGCGGGAAAGTGATTCACTGGCATATGAAGATGATGCACAACTTGCAGTAATCCATAATGGGCAATGAAGGACTTATTCCAATATATGGCACTATTCAGCTACCTCAGCCACAGGGATAATATGGGAGAGGACAATAGCACTGAGGTGATTGCCTCAAGCATTGATATCTGCTTTTTCTACCCCCGGGAAGTCCATCAATCACTGAGCAACTGATTTGTGCACAAACAATAGCTACTGGCAATAGTAGTGCATAGCAAAAGCCACGGCAGCCTACTGCTGTACCAGAGGACTAAGATGTGGGCCTGAGCTGCTGCCAAACTGTATGTTCAAACCCAAATGTTTCAATAGCCTAAATCAATGAGGCACTGAACACGACGTAGGAATACAAACAGTATTTATGACCCAACTGTTCAGAAATAATGAAAAAAGCCCCAGAAAACAAGGGATAATTCTAAATTATGAGATTTTTTCTTAAACCCTTTTATCCTTTTCCCTGTGAGTTCCTTTAGTCCCAACGGGAATCATTTCATGCTTTCTCACAACTGAGAGGAACACTATTTTACCTGAAAAAAAAGCTGAAATCCTCGCATCATCCTGTCAGCACTGCCTCCCCACATGCTCCTAGGGGAGCAGGCAAAGCTGGGGAAGGCTCTGCTTGCAGACGGGCCCAAATTTTATAAGAACCTTTGGTATGCTCATCATTCTTCAGGATTGGAGCAGCATACCGATTTTCTTCTAGCTCTTCCAATTTTCTGGCAATACAGAACATTAATAATTGATGTTTCATTGATTTGATTATTTTCTTTAGAAAGTTGTAGAGTTCTTCCAGAGCTAAGAGCTGCAGAATGCTCCCCAAAGCATTCACATTTATCAGTACTTCTCTGACTCACTCAGTATCAGTTTATTAGCCTTAATTTGTACCCCTGTGTTTAACATCAAGGAAGTAACTTTTTGATTGACTCTGAAGAAATAACCCTTAGAAACAGGAACTGAAACAAAAGCTTTCCCAGCAGAACTATTTTTAAAACTTAGTGATACTAGAACAAACTTCTTGGTTTAATTTTCTTGGGTAGTAATTGCTCAGTGCAACAAAGAAGCCGTTTCTAATAGAAGACTCATATCCCTAGCTCCTTTAAGTGCTTTTAGTTACAGATTAAATATTAATACAAAACAAACTGTACTCTTCAACTACTTTTTGCATTACTGTTCTGTAAGGGATCACGCTATGAAGCGGATGTAAGACTGATGTCAATATTAAATGTACTTAGCTTTACTTTAAAGTCAATGTGTCAATTTATACAAAGGTACTCATCTTTTGGCACTTCAGATTTTCTTGAGCTTCTACATCTCAGAATCATCACGAGGTGGTCTTCTGACCAAAGAATTGGTCAGAAATGCAAATAATGTATTTTATTTGACTGAGGTTCCATTACATTAAAACCAGAAGAACCTAAGAAAGCAGTCAACTACACCTGGACATGAGTCTATTAAGAGATCTGATAAGCCAGCAGAAGCAGTCTTAATTTCAAGGTATCTGTACAAGTGAGAAAACAGTTATTACAAAAGATGCACATTTTAACTGTATTCCTGCCACAAATGTGTATAAATGCAAATATCACTACAAATACCTTATTCTATTTTATTCAGAATTCACCATCTTTTGCCTCAGGGGGTAGAGAAAGATGAAGAACCAACATTTTTTTTCAGATACTTAAAACAAGTTCTTGACAGGACACACTTGAAGAAGTAGGAAAATTTCCTGCCACAAGTGGAAAGTGAGACATGAGATGCGAGATCAACAGCATCCAGAGAGCCCCAGTGTCTGAAGCTTTCTAAACGCTGGAGTGCTGCTGAACAGAAGTGGCATCTGACTGTTCAAAACAGTGTGCCAGTGCTCATGCTACCATACCTAGTGGTTTTCCCACATGAAGCGGTACCCAATAAAAACTATTCTTTTAGCAGTTTGTGCATAATTTGGCAAATGCAGATGTCTAAAGATGCAATGTTTAGACATCCTGCCACATAGCGTACTTATGTCCCAATCCCAACTATTGCTGGGTAGGGAAGAGCTCTCTGGCAACGGAAGGTGGTTACCAGAGGACTGAGACCTGAGGGACACCCAGACCATTGCAGAAGCACAGGATTCTGTGGAGACATAGCCCAAGCAGAGTAACTCTCATAAATTTTAAGCATGCTAATCAGGATATGATATTAGGATATTAGCTTGCCTTGAGCTCAAATGTAAGCATACTGAAACAGTGTAGCCAACAGCAGTAACATTTGACGGCACAGCCATACACTATATATAAGCACTTTAGCAAAGAGAGAAACTATGACTTGCACTCAGGTGTCATGGAAAAACATGTAACCAGTGACCAAAGTAACAGAATTTACAAGGTAAAGAACGGGATAAGAACAAGGTATTCCAATCTGACAGGACATCCTGAGCATGAAGTCAGTTGTCAATGAATACATCTAGTAAAGTTTTGTTTTGAAGTCTATAACTGGCTTATCAGAAGACTTAACCAGTCTTCTAAATACTCTCTCCACAGCAATCTCTAGTTCCCTACCTGATGCATATATGCACACACATATTCAACTGCAACAGAGAGGACCCCAGCTTCCCTGTGATCTATGAGGTTTGCAGCAGACCCTATGCCCTTTAGATATATAATAAAATACAGAGTTAAGTCACACAAGGTGATTAAATGCAATCTGACCTGAGTTCCTCTTTCTGCATTATCATCCAGAGTCTCTTCTCTTCACACATCTAACCTGTCAGATGCAAACATCAGCTTGAAGCCCTGCAGTAATCAAGACTGAAAGTGGTAACAGATGCTTAAAAAAAGAAGCTAAAGTAGTAAAACACACAAAAAAGTATGGGTGACAAACTGTGTTCCTGCAGATTTTAATGTTTCTTTTTAAATCATAATTAGCACTAATTGCACTATTTACATGTTAATGCACAACACCTGGCCTCAGCTGGATATAAAGAGGCTGACAAAAGCAATTGAACACGTACAGTCTTACAGAGATGGGCTTGCCAAATACAAGGCACCAATAATAAGGACAATGTGAAAGCAAGAATAAAACCTTGTTTCTCATGTAAACAGGATACCTGACCTTTANAAAAACAATTCTAGCTGTTCTAGCTGAGCGGGTAATCTACTATATTATCCTTACAATAAAAGCCCATACACTGCAGCACTGACAAAGGCAAGCACCCTCAGAAAATTTCAGCAGTGGTGATGAAGCTCAAAATTTCGACCTACCTGGTTTCTAANACAGATACAGGAGAGAAATAAAAACAAGAGACAAAGCTTGATTAAAGAACTTGTCTTTTGACCTAAGAGAGGAGAGGGACCCCCCCCAAAAAAAAAACCCAAAACAAAACACCCCCCAAAAACCCCCCAAAACCAAACAGACAGACTCAGTTATCTTGTNAAGAGCTTTCTTCCTACACAGTTGGCCTGGATCAACTGAAAACCACATTACTTCTTACTTTTGTTTAATCAGTGAGCCATTTCCAAAACAACTACTCTAAAAATGTTCAAGCTAATTTGCTTTATCTCTTTTAAACACTTGCTTTTTCAACAAAATTATAGATGCTATACAAGTACTGCTCCTGAAAATGCTCATTTATTGTTGCTAATGACCACATCTCTGGAATTCATTTCAGAACCCCCATTCTTCAGCATCTCACAACTTGAAAACAAAGAAAAGCCAGACAACTAAACACTGATGCGTGCCTTATCCAAGTCCAATGTATGCCAACCTTTTCCCACTAACATTCACACTATAGCACAGCCTGAAGGATTCTGCCCAGCTTCTGCAGATCAGATAAAATATAATCTCTAGGTCTGATCTAGTGAACTCTCTGTCTCTTCTGGCTGTACAGTCAGATTTCCTAATCATTCTAACTGGATTTCTGTAGTAAGTATGTTCAGGAAATATTTATTTGAGGTTTAATTTTTAGTTCTGCTTTGTTTCAAAAAACTTAGTAATATCCTCTTGAACACAATTAACGTAATTAGCTATATGTTGTTAATTTTACATTGTTTAAACGAATATTGCTTCAATTGTTGATTTTTTTCAATGTTCTAATTAGCAAACCCCTAAGCATTATTATAGTTCAAATTACTGTTGTCCTATATGGTATTTATCAGAAAAATTATGTGGAAAAGCTAAATCTATTCAATACCAGTGTTTGGTAAGAACAAACCATACCAAACTGCTATTACTGACATGCAGATAGCATTTATGTATTACAAAATATATTTGCATACAATAAAACTCAGCTCATGTCAATTAAAACGTTCAGAATAACTAATTATAATTTTGTTTAATATTGTACAAAATAGAATAAAAGCAAATTCTGTACGACATGTTTTGCAACAAACACAGCCTCAGGGGACTTACTCTGATCACACTTTAACAAAAGACGTGTTTAAAAGAAAGGGCCGACCATAGCTGGAGGAAGGATTGACCTATTTCATTTAGAAAAGACTTGTTGCAAATAAAAAGTCACATTTTAACGAAGACATACTTTAACCAGGGTTTACCAACATATGGTAGGAGTAAGTAGGACCACAAATCATGATATATATAAACCAAAGGTACACAATATAGAAGCAAACATGGCTCATTCGCTCTTTCTACTAAACTACTAGGAAGTGCCACTATCTACAAGCGAGGTTTATGATACAGTAATAGATAAATACACAAAAAGACATAGATGTTAGAGGGGAAAAAAAAGACCACAGGAGGAAATGCAGAAGTTGTAGGAGGTACAGTTACACTGCCAGCATTATTTTATAGATTGAAGATGGATAAAATAGGCAACCAGCTTTTGTAATAACTACATGCGCTAAACATGAATGAAATTTGCTCAGGTCTTACCCAGCCAGAGGGATCAGCCTTCCTGTTAGTACTCCATGGGGACATGCTTTTAATGCCGCTAATAAGTTTTGCTTTAAGTTGTAGCTGACACACTGTGAGTTGAGCATGCCTCTT